>JBBPBX010001985.1:25489-57390 GCA_038048925.1 Garcialebias charrua | reverse complement strand
ACCATCGGAGAAGATGCACAATCAGCTTATCTGGAGGTTCGATGTGAGTATTTCCTCATAAAATTGAGTGCAAGGTTTTTACAAAATATGTCTGACATGTTTTAAGGGATTTGCTGTGTTAAACTGCACCGTTAAACATCATTTTGATTTTTTTGTAAAACATGTTTATTTTCTAGATGCTCCTAAGATCCATGGAACAGTTGCAGTGTACACCTGGGAGAGAAATCCAGTCAATATCAGCTGTGAGGTCAAAGCTTATCCCAGTGACGTGTCAATCATTTGGCTGAGAGACGGACTGCAGCTTCCCAACTCAAACAGCACCAACATCAAGATCTTCAGGACTCCCACATCCAGCTTCCTGCAGGTTGTGCATATTTAAAACAGATGTACACACTGTACACACACAATTCATCCAGACACACCTCGTACCCCCCACCGCCTCATGTCATGAAGATTTCATGAGCATAGACTTGAAGTGAAGGGGTTTTCTTTCAACTCCTTTGTGGAGAAAAAAAGGACATGAATAATTCAGCAGCATGAAGCCTCATAGCAGCAAACAAAAGCTACTCTAATGGACAAACAAAAAGGTCACCTTCATAGAGTTGACACACAGGTTTGCTCATCCGTTTGGTTCCGGTGCCCCTCGTTCATCTACTTCTTCATTTTTTTTCCTCTCTACAGATTACACGCCTCAGAGAAAAACTTACGTTAAAATCAAGAAGGGCATCCATTTGGTTCTGAATGATGGGGATGGTCTTGAGCAGCTTCTCTGTATTCATGGTCCTCATTACTCCATCAACACTGTGGACACGGTGGGGCAGAAAAACAATGAGTTTCACAGTTAAAATCAAATCTGCCAGACATCCAAATAAACGTAGAAATCAAAACGTTTCACCTGACCAGATGACTGAAACAACGATATAAATTTATATTTTATTTCTAAATAATAAAATATTAAAATAAAATAAAATGTCCCCCCCCTCCCCCGATTTCTTTTTACCGGTACCTCCACTGTTTTTATAAAACCTTAAAAGCAGCACTAAGCTGCACTATTCTATTATGTATTTAAATGAAGCAATAGAGTTTATTCAGAACCAAATACAGTATTTATTTATCAGCCATTATCACACCAGAAAAAAAAAGTAATAAAAATAAATAAACCCTGATGGGACAAACCGGCAAAACACAAATCATTCCCCAATTCATCATCTAAAGCTGGAAATAATTCTTCTTGGTGGAAAAAAAAGGGGGGGGGCAGATTGAAATTTTTAATAAATGCAGGAACGTCCCTCTCTGTTGTGCTTTAATCAGAACGTAGCTGATTCTGGCATTTTGGATTTGTTTTTGGTATCGAAAAGTCCAAAGTGTGACATCTTGCCGCAGTTTGGAATAATTCAGTGGACTGTTAGAAAGGCCTTCTTGTGGCTTGTTGTCAAACAGTTACGGTAATCAGAAAAATACAAATTTCTCACAATATCTGGCTGAATGTTTGATTGATAAATTGAAAAACAAAATTATGCAAATAGTTGCCTTTCTAAAAATCAGATTTTATGATTTATAAAAAGTAAAAGAATAAACCACATTTGATAAAAAATAAAAAACCTAAAAGACTTACCCTCGTTTTACTTTAGTGAAGTCGAAGGCGACCTGTCGGTACGACACAGCTTTCTCGTTCAGGTAACGACTATACCGCCTGATAAACGTCGACATGTCGTAGCCTTAGACAGCAGGTGGAAGGAAAATTAAACAATTAGCGTTTCTTTTATGGTTCCTGTTCAAGTATTTAAAAACGGACACTATCAGACATTTTACCTTGTAGCCCACTTTTGTCCAAAAAATTACTGAGGTTGAAAAGTGTATTCCTTGAGGCCAAGTATTGGATAAAACGCTGCGTGAGGAGTAAAACATAGGTTTAAAGGTATGGCTGAAGGTGTTCGAGCTCAATAGGGCGAATACGATCGACTCACCTCGTTGCCGTAGACCATGAGGTGGTGTGTAGTGATGAGGGACTTGAACACAACCACCCAGCTGGTGTTGGTGGTCCTCTCAAACAGCGAATCAGCCAGTTGGGGAATGTTCACGTTCATCTCGTTGGTGCAATGGATAAGATCTGAAAACAAAAACAAAAGGCAACAATTTACTCAAATTCAAACCTGTAAATAAAGTCTAAACAATCTGAAACAAGCTGCTTGGCCCTTCTCCGGTACAAAGACGCTCAGCTGCTGTTTTTTTTTATGTCTCAAATCCAGTGAACACATTACTTCAGTTTGATTAGAATACAAACCAAAATACATTCTGTAAAGTGAATATTCCAGTATCCAGACAAAAACTGACATTTCATTGCAGATATTAAAAGTACTGTATCTGCCACATTGTGATGATTTTTGACCAAATGTATAATTCAAACTTCATTTCGAAAACATCTGTTCAACAGAGACTCCATCCAGTGCCAAATAATCCAAGGTGAGTTTCATTTCACCCGACGGGGAGTCAAACACTGAGCTGCTGCTACAGACTTTTACAAAAGTATACATTAACTGCTGAAGCTAAAATTAAAGTTTAAATGCATTTACGCCTCACACAATGTGATTCTCAACTGTTAGGCCATTAAAATGGTATCAACACTGACAGATTCTATCCAAATAATCAAGAGTGAGATTTTTATTTTATTTTATGAATAGATTTATGCTGTTTGTTCGATTCATCATCAGTAAAGGAGAAAACTGGAACTCTGAGTCAACAATAACATTTTACAAACTAGAAAGTTCCGGAGAAACTTTGACGGGGGCTGCCAGGCTGTTGCCAGACATGTTGAATCAAAATGGCTCCAAATGTTAATCAGTTCTAGAGATACATTTGATAAATACTTTCTATGAGTTTCAAACAGTACCAACAGTGAGTATGTTTTCATCAGGTTCTAAATCATGTGACTTGACAGCAGCAGTTTGTGTGAGGAGTGTTCTCCCATTCATTTTCAATGGGGAAATATGGCAACTTTGTTAGCAAAATACATCGCCATGGTAACTCTGATTGCTTATTCATTCATTCATTCAACCTTTATTTAGTCAGGTAAATCTTTTGAACCTCAAGGGCTCATTTACGAAAGCGACCTGCTAAAACTAAAGAACAATGAACAGCAGTGGTATAATTTCCTTAAACAATAAACAATAAACAAACAATAAACAATAGAAAACAAAAGAGAGAAAAAAAAAAAAAAAAGAAAGTTTTTTTTTTTTTTTTTTTTTTTACAAAGTATCAAAAAACTAGCAAAACATTATAAGGTAGACGTATAAAATCAAAGACAGGAACAGATCTGCATTGGTTTTTGCCAGGATTCCAACAGATTCTGAAAACCATTTAGAGAAGTCAAGGTCGAGAGCTTCAGATCTTTTTGTAAGATATTCCATGAAGCAGGAGCGGAGTAGGAGAAGGCCCTTTTTCCAAGTTCAGTCCTCACTGACGGAACACTGCAGGTAATCATGTCCTGAGAGCGCACACTGTAGCTGCACTCACGCAAAGACATGTAGGAGGAGATGTATGAGGGCAGCAGACCAAGAAGTGATTTAAAGATGAAAATGTACCAGTGGAAGAGTCTGCGTGAGGTTAATGATGTCCAGTTAACCAGTGAATACAGGGTGCAGTGGTGGGTACGATAATCACAACCAGTTATGAATCTTAGTGCACCATGATAGACAACATCCAACATCCGCAGGGTGCTTGTAGGAGCATTCATGTAGAGAATGTCACCGTAATCAATGGAGGGAAGGAAAGTCACAGACACAAGGCGTTTCCTGACATTCAGTGATAGACATGATCTGTTTCTGAAAAAGAAACCCAGTTTAACTTTCAGTTTCTTCACTAGGTTTTCCACGTGGAGTTTAAAAGAGAGATGTGAATCAATCAGGATACCCAGATATTTATAGGAATCAACAAACTCAATAGGGACACCATTTGAAGAAAAAATCAGAGGAGGATCTGCTGGAACCGCCTTCCTATTTGAAAAAAACATCCCTTTTGTTTTATCAGCATTTAGGACAAGTTTGAGACGGAACAAATCTGACTGGATGATGTCAAAAGCAGATTGCAGTAACAGGAAAGCCTTAGCAACTGTTTTAGCTCGGCAGTAAACAACTGTATCATCAGCATAGAAATGTAAGGATGCATCAGGGATGCAGTGACCTACATTAGCTATGTAGATTGTAAAGAGAGTGGGTCCTAAAACTGAGCCTTGTGGTACACCATTTTTAACTGTTAAATAGCTGGAAGAAGTACCGTTATGTTGAACACATTGCATCCGATTGGAAAGATAGTTAGAAAACCAACCGATGGTGTGATCAGAGAAACCGATTTCTGAGAGCTTATGACACAGGATGTTATGATCCACAGTGTCAAAAGCTTTAGACAGGTCTAAGAAAAGTGCAGCACAATAGTCCTTAGCATCCAATGCTTCAACAACATCATTCAGAACCTTCAGAGAAGCAGTTGTTGTGCTGTGTTTTTTCCTGAAACCAGATTGATGAAGAGGTAAGATGTTAAATGAGTCCAGATAATTTTTGATCTGGGAGTTTATCAGTTTTTCTTGAACCTTGGCTAAGATGCAGAGTTTAGAGATCGGTCGATAATTGTTCAGTGAGGTGGGGTCACCTCCCTTCAGCAAAGGAAGAACAAATGCTGTTTTCCAAGCATCCGGAATGGTGTTTTGGCTTATGGACAGATTAAAGATGTGGGTCACAGGGACTGTGATGATATGAGCAGCCAGCCTTAAGAAATAAGGTGGAAGTTCATCTGGACCTGCAGATTTTTTTGGATCAAGATCATTTAACAGTTTATTTACCTCACTGACTGAGAACGGAGAAAAAGAGAAGGTGTGATTAACAGATGGTTGACTTGTAGAAGGGATTTGATTTGTAGAAGTTTGATTATTAGATAAAGTGGCTGATTTTCCGTTTGTAACTGTGTCAAATAATGAACTAGAAGCAACAAAATGTTTATTGAAACAGTTCAGGATCTCGTGCTTATTTGACACAGGAACAGAGTCAACAAGAAATTGTGATGGGAGGTCAGATGATTGGGGGGTGCCTGAGAGAGATTTAATGGTTTTCCAGAATTTTTTTGGATCATTTATAAAAGCTTATAAAAGTAATAGCACACATCTCTGAGTCGGGCCGGTCGTTTTGATATAACTTTTGTGGGGGTTCACTTTGTGGTTCGGTCCGTATTAAAGTTGAAAAAGATAACTTTTTCTGGTGTAGAATAATAAGTGGGCAGTAACCAACTAGTTCCTGGATTTGGAGATTCATTACGTCTTTGTTCGCAAATTACGTTGCCACGGTAAGTCGAAATGCCAATAAAAGTAATAGCACACATCAGGGGGCCGAGCCAGTCGTTTTGATATAACTTTTGTGGGGGTAGACATTGTGGTTCGGGCCGCATTAACGCTCGACGACAATGTAGACACACGTTCGAGCACAATAACAATAGGTGGCTTCCATGCATTTACATGCAATGGCAGCCCCCAATAATATTTTGCAGCCGTTTTATTAACCACTATGCAAATTGTTTAATGTGCTTTTAAATACAATGAGATGATTTGATGTGTTTTAGAACATTTTTGGAAAAAACAACTGGCAAGGTAAATGTTTTAGTTAGACTTTTAAATGTATTACAAAAAGTTAACGACCTGCCCAATATTGTTGGCTACACTGAACAGTTTCAGATTCTCAACAGACTATAAGAATCGATCACAACTGGACTTTTTATTTTATTTTACGGCTTCCATGTTAAAGAAAAAATAAGAAAAACATGCACAAGAAATGCGTAATGTCTTGGCACTTAACAAACGCAGATTTCACATTAAGGACGTACTTTTAATGGTTTATGCCCCTGATTAGATTTTGATTTGCATATAGTTGTTAAAACAAATTAACTAACATTTTATTATTATTTTAACATTTATTTCTTTAAAACGTTGACTAAAAATGTGATTAACAGTCTACAAGACTTTTTAAATGTGTGGAAAATAAATATGCAGTGCAGAGGATATAGTTATTATGATTTTATGAATTTAAATTATGATTTATAACTTTCTTTAAAATTTGGGGCACCACCTCGTTCAAGGAAAATTTAAATCTTTGATTTAAAAATGTTTGTCTCAAAAGAAGAACACTAAAACATGAGTTAAGTTAGTCAGGAGTGTCTCTCTATGTTGTTGTTTTTAAAAAACAGTCAAGATCCTAATCCCCCCCAACAACAGATTTAGATTTATTTGGGGGTGTTTCCCCCACCACCACTGAAATAATTAAATTTAATTGTGGATGGTAAAGCAGCGTCCCTCCCTCAGCAGAGCAGCGTCTTCTGTCCCACTTCCTCAGCTGAGCGGTACCAGCTGGAACAACCCGGCTCCAGTGGTGCCGATGACCGTGCCATTCACGGCGATGATCAGACTGACGGAGTATGTGGGCCTTCCTTTCTGTCCTATATTTGACTTTTTCCAAAAGGCAGGCGGATGGTGGGGGCTTTAAGTAGGACAGAACAACCTTCCAGAGAAGCAGCAGCAGTTAACGCGGCCGGCTGAGCCGCCCCAAGAAGAAGACGAAGATGAGGAACAATAAGAGCGAGCTGGTTGGAATCAGCCCACAACACCAACCAGTCCCCCACGTTCAGGACAACTGAATTAATTCACCAGACGCAAATTAATTCAAGTAACGGATGTGATGAAGTGTGATCCTGCCAAAACCACCGCTTCTGTTCTGTGGAAGTGACCACTCGATCCAGGAAATCAGAACTAAAATGTTTGGTTTTCATAAACGTACAAAAATTGTTTTGTTGGAAATGTTAGAATTTTGTTAATACAGTCAGAGCCACTAAATATAGGAACATGTGCTGACAAAATGAGCATAAATGAGCAGTGCAAAAAACTTAAAGACCGTGTAAAGTGAATTTCAACATTTTCTTAAATAAACATTATAAATGTGATAATTGTAATGTTGTAAATGAGTAAAAAGTCTCAAAATTGTAGCTCAATTAATTTTGAAGTTATACATGAAACTGTGTATAAAGACATGTGTGTTTCAGGATTTTTTAGGCGTGTTTTAAACGGGACCGCGTTTCGTCACGCGGTCCTCATTAGTATAGCCCTACCCCCTGCTGCTCTAGTGATATAAATTGTTCTTCGCATGGGTGGAGCCGTTCACTCGCGACTCGCAGATAGCATCAGATAGCAATAGCATAGATATTTTGTTCATTGTTAGCTAGCTAATCAATTATGCCTCGTTCCTGCATCTTCCCAGGATGTTTTAATGGTCAGGGCACCTGCTACTGACCGTCTCCCTCCTCAGCCTCCGGACACCGCCGCCGCCTTTCCTGTTTCTTTTCTTTCTTTCTTTTTTTTATTGCTAAGCCTGTGCCCTACAAGTTCACAAGCTCCTTTTTTGCTAAGAAAATGCGACAGGTCCATTGCATACTTAGTTATCAACGTGATTACTCTTTATCTTAATCACCAACACAGCCCCCGCATGCGATGTGTCGGGTCGGACCGGTGCAGCCGCGCGAGTCCGCTCATCTTCTAAACACATAACAGCGGAGTTATGAATTATAGTTGCGTCCTCAACTTTAAAAATAAAACCAGAGTTGTTTGTGCACTAAAAACAGCGTAACTCTTGGAAAAAGGAGCAAACAGAGCAGGTTTACTGATGAACCTGTCTTCCTCCTCCACACAGTTCAGCTCTGAGCGAGAGGGTCCTCCTACTTGCTCTGAGCTGCAGAACTGCGCTGAAACCACGCCCACGTGCTGACACGCCCCCACAGTTCCAGACTAAGGGAAAATCATGTTTTTTCATGATTTTTGACACTTAATTTTATAAGGAAAACAAAGTTTTTAATCAGTCAGATTTATATGGGTGATTAATAACACATATTTATGCCATGTGATAAACTAAAAACACAAATCTAATTTCACTTTACACGGTCTTTAATATAGATTATTTCAGTAACTGAGATTTGTGTAAAAATTGTCCATAGACATGAATTAGTGATCCAGGTAAATATAATACAATATAATCGTCCTAACCTACCAATGAATCAATGTTTTGAACGGGTACGTCTTCAGAAATATTCGGTGTAATTCTTTTTTTAATGTAATTTGAAATAGACCAGCGTGCGCTCTCAGGACATGATTACCTGCAGTGTTCAGTCAGTGAGAACTGAGCTTGGCAAAAGGGCCTTCTCCTACTCCACTCCTGCTTCCTGGAATATCTTACAAAAAGATCTGAAGCTCTCAACCTTGCCCTCTCTAAATGGTTTTAAAAATCTGTTGGAATCCTGGCAAAAACCAATGCAGACATGTTCCTGTTTTTGATTTTCTACATCTACCTTATAATCTGTCTGTTTTGCTACTTTGACATCTTTGTTTTAACTTTCCATCCATCCATCCATTTTCTTCCGCTTATCCGGGGTCGGGTCGCGGGGGTAGCAGCCTAAGTAGGGAGGCCCAGACTTCCCTCTCCC
The DNA here is from genome assembly GCA_038048925.1 of Garcialebias charrua. NCBI lineage: Eukaryota > Metazoa > Chordata > Actinopteri > Cyprinodontiformes > Rivulidae > Garcialebias > Garcialebias charrua. The sequence continues at coordinate 48,885 of JBBPBX010001985.1, read as the reverse complement.
CAGCCACTTGGAGCAGCTCCTCTGGGGGAATCCCAAGGCGTTCCCAGGCCAGCCGAGAAACATAGTCCCTCCAGCGTGTCCTGGGTCTTCCTCTGGGTCTCCTCCCGGTGGGACATGCCCGGAACACCTCACCAGGGAGGCGTCCAGGAGGCATCCTAACCAGATGCCCGAGCCACCTCAACTGGCTCCTCTCGATGTGGAGAAGCAGCGGCTCTACTCCGAGTCCCTCCCGGATGACTGAGCTTCTCACCCTATCTCTAAGGGAGAGTCCAGACACCCTGCGGAGAAAACTCATTTCAGCCGCTTGTATCCGAGATCTCGTTCTTTCGGTCATAACCCAGAGCTCATGACCATAGATGAGGGTAGGAACATAGATCGATCGGTAAATTGAGAGCTTTGCCTTTTGACTCAGCTCTCTCTTCACCACGACAGACCGGTACAGCGCCCGCTTCACTGCGGACGCTGCACCTATCCGCCTATCGATCTCACGCTCCAGTTTTCCCTCATTCGTGAACAAGACCCCGAGATTAACCTGCCTAAATAAAGGTTGAATTAAAATGTTTCTCTTTCATGTAATGTTTAGTGTCACTGTGAAGTTTGGAGAGTCCCCCTTTTTAAATATAGGGCTGGGATTTCTGACGTCACCCCTGGCCAATATGAGCCAAGTTTTCAAACCATTGCTCTCTCAAACGAAACCAGTTGGTTTCCAGACAACATATTAATAAAAATTAACAAATGACATATTAATAAAAATTAACAAACTTTGTATCATTTTGATGTTTCTGTTCCGAGACAGCTAATTTGAAAATACCTCAATATTGGAAAAGTTCCTCATTGTGCCAGCACAGGTCACATATGCGAGCATCACACTGAACCAAGGATTAAACCAAATTGGGTCAAACTAAAGTGCTTTTTTTAGATTCCCTGCTTTTAAGCTACATTTTATACTTTAATCATCCTGATTACGAGAATTTCTAGAGATATGACTTGCTGATCAGGAATACCCCTAGAAAATAAGTCTGAATCTTTTTTTATTTTTTTTTATTTTTTTTTTATTTTTTTTTACAAGGAGTTGTCTTTTTAATGCTGTTGTTGACAATACAAGTACTGGTAGTTTAACTCCTGTTGGCAGCAGCAGTAAAACATTTTAAATTGTCAACACAGCCTCTCACAGACTTCTTTGTCGGAAAATTAATCATTCACTAGTACTCTCTGCAAAAGAAAAGGGGCAAGCATTTAAAGTCTTTACGTCATGTTATTTATTGATACTGCTCAGAAAAGTGCTTGAAGAAAGTCATTTTAAGACATTTCATTCAAGGGACCCATAGATAAGTCGTTTAAAGGAGAAATGTAATCAAATCTGAAAAAATCGATATAACAAGAATTTCATATAGTAAACAACACACATAAACATACTTAGTATGCTTTTTTCAAGTCAGTAGCTTAAAGAAATAGTTTTTTTACATTTTTCCTGCTACATGCCGAAGTACAGTGATTTCTGTAGTAATTTTCTGGACGCACTTTTATGACACAATTAAGACCTCCTTTGCTATCTTACAATAACACTGAAGCTATAAACCCATCATTACTGTCCTCTTGTCTGTCATTTAAAATGGAAGCAGAAGACTTTTTTGAATCTGAAGGATATCACTTTAGTTTGTCAAAAACAGTTTGGTGATTTAGTGCATTAATGGGCATTTCTATCCTGGAAATACGAATAGCCGTGCGTTAGCCGCCGCATGCTAACGTTAGCATGCTAGCGCCGTATGCTAACGTTAGCATGCTAGCGCCGTATGCTAACGTGGAAGTGGGGGTGTTGAAAATGTCCTGAAACAGTTACCAATGTCTTGTTAAGCTCTGTCTTCCCCAGAACATAGTAGGATCTAAAATGATTTTTAAAGATGAAGGAGCAAGTTGAAACATGCTGTCTCCCTCCTTGCTAGCAGGCTCTATTGGGAGCTGCCTGGCTAACTAACTACGGTGGCCCTACACGGCCAAAATTCTACAGCGGCCGAATGCACAGGAGCGGTAAAAATACAATATAAAATTTAAAAAAAGTTTTAAAATCGATTTTGGGGCTTTTAGAATAGATTCTGAATCGCCAGGACTAAGAATCTTGATTCTTTAAAAAATAGATTTTTTTTGCTGCATCCATAATTGCTACACACTGAAACCTTTTTGTCCACAACTAGATACACACACTAATATTACTGTATGAGGGACGACTCGTTGCACTGCCTACGTCATATTCAGGGGACGGAGAGCAGGCAGGAGGAGGGGGGTCAAAAACACCAGATGAGAATTTTTTCACTTTGCAAAGTCTAAATTTGAGTTAGGATGACATTTTTGACTTGTGAAAATTTCTCAACAAGCTTATTTTATGCTTTTCATTAGACTACTATTAGCTTAAAAACACTTTTCATTTCTCCTTTAAATTTTGATTAAATGAAGTTTTTGCAAATTTTCAGCCACTGCACTATACTGTAGCTTGCTCATACCTACTGTGTCTCAAACCATTTCGCAATAAATTCTCGGTTCGATATGACAGGTCACATATTAATATCCAAACATGTGAAAGTCTGCTCAACATCATCAAAAGTTAAAAAATTTCTGACCCTCAGACTTCCCCATTGAAATTAAACTTCTTTCCGATAACTCATATGGTCCTGGGGGCAGGAGGGTTAAACATTGAGTCATGTGTGTTTTTAATGCTTTTGTTGAATATGAGAGTACTTAAAAAAAATTAAAAAAAATTGACAGCAGCAGGAAAAACGTTTAAATTGGCACTTTTAATACAGCTCATAATAACAGACTTGATTATCTGCAAATCATTAAATCAAAGTCTTCTGTGATGTTATCGGCTTCTGAAACCTGATTTGTTTTATCGTTTTCCCGTTTATGAATATTAAAATGTTTTGGATCATAATCCCAATAAAATGTTAAAGGCCTTTGTCCTACAGCTTTTTCTTTTGATCAAATATACAAAGAAAACATTGTACCAATTTAAATATTGGTTTAGTTTCCTTTTGCAGAAACATTAGCAAGACTTTTATTATATTTTAGTATTGTTCAAGTTATTCATCTGCAGCAATTACTTTGAAAACTATCCAGAATGATAAGTTCCACAATGAAAATGTATTTAAAAGACAACTGATAGCTTCAGCAAAGTTGTGATTCATACAAAGTTTAGCTTTTCTACATTAAACTTGTTTTTATTTATTTTTCAGATCTTTTTTTTTTTATCAGATAAAATGCAGTTTTGTCTGCAGATTCTCCGGTGTGATGCCCATCTGTGTCCAAAACATTAAAAACATTGCTGCAGCTTGAGAGGTTTAATCTGTGTCTGTCCACTGAAAGAACCTGAAGCTTCAAGCACCAAACTATTTAACTTCATGAGTTTGTAAACTGTATCAAGTAAAAACCAGCTTAAACTTGTACCTGAAACCATCTACGGTACTTCCTCTCAGATTACCTTTTTAGAATTTTTGAAAACAACTCAGATGCGTTTTTTTAACTACAGATCAAAAATTTAAACATTGAATTTAAACAAATAAACTGTACTCATAAAATAAAGGGTCTAGCATTAATTGAAAGAATCGACGTTGCCAGTCACATTTTACATTTTAAACTTGGAAGATGGGAAAGGCCAGTGTTAGCCATTTTGGTCAAACTTTTAGTTCAATATTTGTACCAATGTATATGTAGACCAGGGGTCTGCAACCTTTAGGATCAAAAGAGCCATTTCTGCCCCTTTGTTCACTAGATTAAATGTGTACAGAGCTGCAAAACTCACTGCAGTTGTCATTATCAACTGGTGGCCCATGGCCCACTTTAAGTTTGTTAGAGGGAGGTTTTCAGGCCAATAGGCGCAAAGTTATAAAACATCGAATGATTGTTAACATTTATTGATATTTTTTCATTTTGAGACAAAAGAAAAGACTGGATTCCATCCATCCATCCATTATCTTTACTTGCTTTTTACTTTCTGGGTTGTGGGGGATCACTGGTGCTCATATCCAGGTTGCAAGTCTATCACAGAAGTTTGGATTCTTGTAAAATATATATATATTTTTTTTGTAAAACAAACAATGAACAGTTCAGGCTTATGTGTCATTTTTTATTGTGGAGAAATTGAGTATCCTACTTTAAAGAAGAAGAAAAAAGCATAAAGTTAAGAGTATAATTTACTCTGCATCTGTACTAGTGACCACATATTTGCAAAGGAAATTACTGAAAAACAGCTAAAACTAGTCATTTTTTGTTGTGGGTACAACACATCCTAGAAAATTCAGTTTTATGTTAGTTTTGGTCAAAGCTTGAAAGAGCCGCTGCGGAGGGACCAAAGAGCCACATGTGGCTCCAGAGCCACAGGTTGCAGAACCCTGGTATAGACAATCCTGCGTTTGCTAATGGTCGACTGACTGCAGAAACCATCTTGAAACCGGTCGACGACAATAGGAAATAAACTTTAAATGTATTTCTAAATATAACCATTTTATTCAAATCTATCATGTTTCATGAGATATTTTGCTAACAACAGTTGATGCAAACATTTTAGGTAAAATATAACAAAGTGCTCAGATTGTGTTGAAGTTTACGCTCAGCTACAAACACCAAATTGCAGTGAAACTCCTGTACAGCTGGCTGAGTTAAAGCCATCTCTGTGTTCAATTAGGCTCGTTAGTTGCGGTGGCCATCTTGAAAGGGGTTACTCTAAAAGTCTAGTTGACGAAATACATCCAGTGATTCATTTCTTAAAAGAGTTTCATTAAAACCTGTTGAGCTGATCATATTTTGCTAATGGACAGAAACACACAGACAAGGAAAAATATCGCTCTTGACCCCGTGGCATTGGGTCAATAAAGAATATACCGTAATAAAAGGCATTAAATAACCAAAACTGAACTGAACTGTACAAGACAAATATTATATATCAAAATTACAAGAAAAATAGCAGCAAATGAGAGAAAGAAGATGATCTATTTAAACCTTCACTGGGTTAACCTCAGCTGCTAACCTAACCAATCGCAAACGTGTGAACATAAAATGAAAACAGAAGTCCATCCTTCACACATTCTGCTGTACGAGTCAGTCACACCAGACCACAGGCTGCAGACAAGAGTCACCCTGCCAACTTTCACTCCTCACCACAGGTGGACATCACCTCAGCTGGCAAACACATGAAACCTGCAACTTCAACACCAAAATGAGCAGCACAATCACCATTATGAACAGCACTTTAGACTGTTCCAACCCACAAAGCAGTGTGATGAGTTGGCAAATTGCACAATGCACACAGGGACAGCGTGACTGAACTTTTATCATCATTGCTGGGCTGTTTATTTTTTTTACATAACCATTTTTTTTTTACCGTCACTGTGCATTTGCAAGTGTAAATCAACAGAATGAGGAAAAGGACTGACTGGCTGTTAAGACTGCTAGTTTGAAAACTTTTACTTCTGGGCTCTGCAGCAGCAAGTTGTTTGTGTTAATCAGGACCAAATTGAGGAAGGAAACACTTTCTGCAGACCTCAGCCATAATCTTTGCCCTTAGAGAAACGTCAATCTGAAGCATAAAAATAAAATAAAAAACAGCTGGTTTCACATTACTCCATTACTTCTGTACAGACTAAAAAAACGTGGATTTTACAGTCAGTGAACGATTTGGAGCCGGCAGTGGCGAATATTAAATGGTTTCAAGCACATATGAATGACTACGGGTAGGCTACAAAACAAGCTATGAATCAGAATAGCGGTTAGCACGACGCGCTAATTTGACAGCTAACGACGTAGAAATAGATTAATTTTATTTACTACAAATAAATAAATACTGTTGCCATTTTAAATTAAACCCAACAACCAAACAACAGTGTGCCAACAAAGCCCCGTCGTCGCCGTGAAAACAGTGTAATCTCACCGACGTTAGCATGTTAGCATGTAGCCGCCGCTAAAGGCTTTGAGGCCTTCCGGCTCCACCATCGCCATAACTCTGTTAGCTCGGTGTTCCACTGGACAACGGCGTGGTTCACAACGAGTAGTTTAAAATAAATGTGTATAATACTTACAATCCAAGTGTTTCTTTTTCGGACCCATTACTTCGTGCGTGGTGGCCTTGCATACTGTTTTGGACACGGCGGATCCCGTTACACTGTGCTGGGCTGCGGTGATCCTGTCCGTAATGCTCTGTCCCGACATCTTCGCTTCGAGCACCGCAACAAGACGCGTTCAAATGCGAGGCTTCCGGCCGATAGCAGGGGCTTTTAACCGGTACTTGATTAGTTTTCCTGCTATTAAAGAAGAAAGTCCAGTTCTTCCGAAGCCTCTCCGAGCCCCCTTCCTTCCTCTTTCCCCACCTCGCTCGGTGGAAATGAAAATCAAAACTAGGCTGTGACAGCCGCGGACCAGAGGAGGGCGGAATATAAAGGGGAGCGGGTCTGGAGGAAAAAAAATGTCAGATAATTATTTCGGATCGTTTCTCCTCCTGATTCCGTCCGAGTTCATTCAGATTTCAGTGATGGTCGTTAAAAATAAAATTTAAAAATAAAAAAAAGGCCCGTTCGCTGACTCATCCACGCCGGGTTTCGATCTCGCTCTCATCCCGATGTGGATCGCCGGATCCCGCCTCCTCCTCCTCCGCCGCGGCACCTCCTCTTTCTCCTCCTCCTCCTCCTGCTGCTCCCGGCTTCAGAAGAAGAAAGAAAAGCCAGCGATGAGGGGGGGTAATGGCGGGTTCCGCTCACAGAGGAGAAAAAAAAGGTGTCTCCATCAGAATCAATGGAGGTCTGGATGTGAGGCGGTATCCAAAAGACTGTCCAACCAGACATTCAGACCCACTGGCCCATATGATTAAACGTAAACGAAATTAATTGAAGTAAAGACTAAAAAAAATGACGAGGACAACATTTCTTCCATCCATCCACCATATGATCTGCTGCTTCCAGTGGGCCCAGACATTTCTACAGCCACCTCTTCTTGTTCTTCCAGGAAGAAACCAAGGTGTTCCCAGGCCATCAGAGAGACATGGTCTCTCCAGCATGTCCTGGGTGTAAGGTCACGTCCCAGTTGGACATGCCAGTCTCGCCAGTCGCCACCCCAACCATCTCTCTGATTTGCTACACCCGTATGTCCCACCATGTTCTCTGAGGTCAGCGGACCAGTTACGCCTAACAGTTCCAGGAACTCGTCTTAAACGCAGAAGTGACAGGGCCTTCTCTGTAGCAGGCCCAGAACTCTGGAACGAGTTAACCTATAGACAGGCCCCCTCCCTCTCGGTTTTCAAATCCCGTTACTATTCTGTTGCTTTCAACACCAGATGATCTGTGTTTGGTCGTTATATTTATTATCTGCAATGATTTTATGTCTATATTCTGTTGTTGTTTTTTTACTTCATTGTGCATGTTGTCTATGTGTTGCCTGTTGTTTGCTTGTTTGTACTGTACAGCACTTTGGTTGGCCTTGTCACTGTTTTAAGTGCTCTAGAAATAAAATGGTATATGGTATGGTATGGTATGGTATGGTATGGTATGGTAAGAAAACATTCCCAGAGAGGCGTTCAGGGGGTCATCCATGCCCGAACCACCTCAACTGGCTTCTCGGGATGTGGTAGAGCAGATACTCTATCCCAGATGTTCTCACCCTGTTTATGAACCTGTATTTAACCAGGCCAATCCCATTGAGATCACAGATCTCTTTTGCAAGGGAGGCCTGGGCCTGAAGGCAGCCTAAACATGCATGTACTGTTTGGTCTTTGGGAGGAAACCGGACTACCCGGAGAAAACCCACACAAGCATGAGAAGAACATGCAGACTCCACACAGCAGGTCCAACCAGGGATTGAACCCAGGATCTTCTTGCTGTGAAGCAACAGTGCTAACCACTGAGCAGTTGTGCTGCCAGATTATAGCTAGAGCAATTGCTCTAACAGTTTATTGCTAGAGTTCATTCAACCTTTATTTAGACAGGTTATTCCCATTGAGCCTCTGGGACTCATTTACAAGACAGGCCTGTTTTTAACAATGAATGATGACAACAGTAGACAATCATAAAAGAAAGCATATAAATTGAGAAAAATAAATGAAAGAAAAATATATTGAAATCAAAACAAAAACAGCTACTGTACATTGTAAAGCGATATAAAATACTAAAAACAGGAACATGTCTACATTGAATTTAACAGATGTTTGAAGCCACTTAGAGATGTCAAGGTCGAGAGCTTCAGATCTTTTTGTAAGGTATTCCAGGAGACAGGAGTGAAGTAGGAGAAGGCCCTTTTGCCTAGTTCAGTCTGCACTGAGGGAACACTGCAGGTGTCACCAGCATACTGCAGGTAATAATGTCCTGAACGCGCACGCTGCTGCACTTACGAAGTGACATGTAGGAGGAGATGTATGAAGGCAGCAGACCAAGAAGTGATTTAAAGATGAAAATGTACCAGTGAGAGAGTCTGTGTGAAGTTAATGATGACCACTTAACCAGTGAATACAGGGTGCAGTGGTGGGTACGGTAGAATCTTAACGCACCGTGATAGACAGTGTTCAACATCTGCAAGGTGCTTGTAGGGGCGTTCATGTAAACAATGCCACCATTGATTTCATGTACAAGTTTAAAATCAAGTTTCATGTATAAATATAACTCAGTATCATCAGCATAGTGTTAAAGTTTATCCCGTGGATAATGTAAAGCACGGGTGTCTGTCAAACTCAGTTACGCAAGGAGGCCAAAATTAAAAATGGTCCACGCCACGGACCAGTTTGTCAATGCACCGACTCGAGTCGGATACCTGACATCTTTCCTTGTTGCAGGCTCATAAAGAGGAGTTGAATTGGTCCCATATATCTTTGTTGCTCTTTAAAGTTAAAATCAATGATAGCTGAAAAATCCAACCTTTTTTCTCACTTCATTTAGCCGACTGTCACGAGAAACCTGCACTAAAGGAAGTATGCTTAGTTTTTGAAGCAAAGTGAGAAGCCATAAAAACATTTTTCATTTAAAATATCATCTTGGGAGCCAGACAAGATAATCACAAGGGCCAGATTTGGCCCATGGACCTTGGGTTTGACATATAGGATGTAAAGTGTAAGTACTAAACCCCGAGGAGCTCCATGACTAACTCAGAAGATTCTTAATGTATTTTTAAGTTGAACCAACTAAATATATCATATAAATGTCATTTAACCCATTCAGAGCCATTTTACATACAAACACTTGTTCCAGTGTTTCAACATGCATTGAAAAGAAAAGTTATGAACAATAAATATCTCAGCTTTTTGAATGACCTCAGTACAAACAAAGTTTTATTCTGACTGGACTGACAAGTTAATGGATATTTCAAGCAGGACTGAGCCCAATGTGTACTGATATTGATTTATTTTTACTGTGAATTTTGAGGTGATGTTCTGTCAAATAGCTACCAGTATTTACTGGTAGTACCTCAACCAGCCGTGATGTCAGACACAAAGCACGGACTATGGAAAAAGTGGTAAAAGTTTTCATCCAGTTAGGATAAGGGCTAGCCAAATGAAGGCATGACTTTTATCTATTTTCAAGCTTATAAAATAACTCTTTATAAAAAATGTAAAAAAAATTATAAAAAAATAGTGGTATGACTGAATGCTACATTAGCCATTAATAAACCATCAAATTTCTGCATGACACTGTTTGCTTAGTTTATCATTGTTTAATCAGCTGAACAACATCCAAGATACTGTGCAAATATTTGTGCTGAAGCAATGGTGCTGTGGGTGCTGAATGTATCAGTTCACCTGATCAGCACCTCGAGTCAGTCCAAAAGTTTATTTAACTCCCAGCAGACTGATACGTTCATCAGCCTTGGCACGTCTACATAAACGCAGCTTATTTATGCTCCACACTCGTGCATTTGCATAGTAACACGGATGTCATTTGGTTAAGGAAACAGCAACAAGCTAAACAAAAGGCATCATACAAAAGTGTAGAGGTTTAAAAATAGACAATGTTGGGTTCTTACAGGTTGGCAAGAGAAAAAAAAAGAAGAAAAGTATGCGCAAGCCTGAAAAAAAGTCTTTAAAAAAATGGGCACTCATATGAGAAACCATTGGCCTAGACTGGAGGAAGACATTTACCGGTACCTCTTTGTCCATATGCAGTGCTCTTTGACTAATATCACAGCTGATGTGATACAGGTGCATCTACAAAAATTGGAACATTGTAAAAAATAAAAAAAAAGGTCAATTTATGTTGTTAATAATGTCAGAAAGTGAAGCTCATATATAGATTATTTAGTGAAATATTTCAAGCTTTTATTTCTTGTAATTTTGATGGTTATGGCTCGTAAATAATGAAAAACCAAAATTCAGTGTCTCAGAAAATGAGAAGAGGTTCAATATCCTGGCAAAAACTAATGCAGACATGTTCCTGTTTTTGATTTTCTACATCTACTTTATAATCTGTCTGTTTTGCTACTTAGATATCTTTGTTTTAACTTGTTTAAAAAAATCTGTTTTTTCTCTCTTATGATTGTCTATGGTTGATTGTTCAAGGAAATTCTACTGTTGCTGTTGTCGTCATTCTTTAGTTTGTAGACAGGTCTCTCTTGTAAATGAGTCCTCGAGGCTCATTGAGATTAACCTGCCTAAATAAAGGTTGAATGAAAAAATATTGTAAACTCCATAATCAGCTGATTAATAATAATAATAATAATAATAATAATAATAATAATAATAATAATAATAATGAATTCAATTTATAATGCACTTTTCATTAATAAAAATCTCAAAGTGCTACAAAGTGTAACAAAGCAAAGATCAAAATAAAACAAGTGATAAAATCAAATAAAATCAATAATAATATCGACTAAGATCAAAGATAAAATCATGTGGATGCAGATTAGGCTTGCTTAAAAAATAAATAAAATAAAACAAGTGATAAAATCAAGTAAAATCAATAATGATATCAGCTAAGATCAAAGATAAAATCATGTGGAGGCAGAATAGGCTTGCTTAAAAAGAAAAGTCTTTATGCTGCTTTTAAAGTCAACCAGTGACTGTGGAGCTCTCAGGTCGTCAGGGAGGGAGTTCCACAGGCGGGGGGCAGCCACACAGAATGCTCGGTCTCCCATGGTCCTCAATTTGGTCCGAGGAATATGAAGGAAATTACTGTTCTGTGATCGTAGAGACCGGGTGGATGAATATGGTGCAAGAATGTCCTTTAGATAGTCAGGTGAAGTTCCATGTAAGCATTGATGTGTAATGAGAGCAGTTTTGTACTGAATTCTGTAGGTGACAGGAAGCCAATGGAGGTTATGGAGAATGGGTGTAATATGTTCAAATTTACGAACTCTCAACAGAATCCTTGCTGCACTGTTTTGAATGTATTGAAGTTTCTGAAGGTTTTTGCCAGGGATACCAATAAACAGGGAGTTGCAGTAGTCGAGCCTGGAGGAGACAAAGGCATGGACGAGTTTCTCAGCATCAGGAAAAGTCAGAGATGGGCGAAGTCTGGAGATGTTTCGAAGATGGAAGAAGCAGGTTTTAAACAGATGCTTAATGTGATTTTCAAATGTAAGATGAGAGTCCATTTTTATTCCAAGATTTGTAACAGAGGTGGAGAGGGGGATGTCTTGACCAGAGAAGGAGATTGTTGTTAAAGTTGATGTTTGTATCTGGTGAGGGGTGCCAATCAATATGGCCTCAGTCTTCGAGCAGTTTAATTGAAGAAAATTCTGATTCATCCATGCCTTTATTTCCTCCAGGCAGGCAGAGAGAACAGTGAGTGAAGACGGAGATAGGGATGATGATGATGTTCCAGTCCTGATGTAAAGCTGTGTGTCGTCGGCATAGCAGTGAAAAGAAATGTTGAACTGATTAATAATTTGACCTAAAGGCAGCATGTAGAGGGAAAACAGCAGGGGCCCCAGAACTGACCCCTGAGGGACACCACAGGAGACACAGACTGTCTGGGAAGTGGCATTACCAAGGCTAACACATTCCAGCCTATTGGAGAGGAAAGATTTGAACCAGTCCAGAACAGTGATTAACATTGACATGAGCTACAAATGTTGCATTCCTCAAGTCAAGTCACTCCTGAACCAGAAACATCAGAAGAGTCTTACCTGGGCTGAGAGAAAAAGAACTGGACTGTCCAGTGTCCTCTTTTCAAATTAAAGTAAATTCTGCATGTCATTTGGAAATCAAGGCCCAAGAGTTGGCTGGAAGAGTGGAGAGGCCCAGAATCCACGTTGCTTGAAGTCCAGCGTGAAGTTTCCACAGTCGGTGATGAACTGGGGTATACTACAACTTTCCTCACTGAATATTTTGGCAGTTTTGTTTTTGACTACTGGGCCTAACTGAACTGAAAGCAGAATCAGGTAACATGTAAGTTTTGTAAAAACTAAAGATCTGACATGAATAACCAAAGTGCTTAATGCTTCTTGGTGCAAACATTTTTAGTGAAGACCCTCTTTACTGTGGCGGCAGGTGGCATCTACTGTGCTGTGGGGGGTTTGCAGGAGGAGCTGCTTCGGTGCCAGAGATGGCAGCAGGATCAATCAAGTCATTCAGAACTCTGGGTCCATCTGTGGTCCTAAACCCAGAGACCTTTGATTGAGTGAGCGAGAGGAAGTGTGTGAACAAACGTCTCTCTTTCATTAAGAACCTGCTCCAGCCCCTTCACGACACGTCGCCCAGACAATAAAGAACGCTTTATTTTTTTATTTTTTAGCTTTAAGAAATATTTATGTCGTTAACCGTCTCACTGTTCAACAGCAGAATTTTATAATCCTTTAAGTGTTTGAATGTTAAATATTTGAACGCCTTTCCCCCAGGGGCGCCACCATTGGGGGGCCAAGGGTGGGCAATGGCCACCCCCTAAAATGTTGGTGGCCCCTGCCACTGGTCCCCCTTTGACTTCACAGTTTTGTCTTGTCCTGAGCTTTAGCTTGGTCTGCATTTTTAGTTTCTTCTAGCTATTTGGGATAAATAGAATCTCATAAACATAAAAACAAACCTTTTTTTTATCAGTTAGGCGTTAAAAATAATTAAAAAATAAAATTTATATTTAAAATCTCGTCCTGAATAAAGACAGTCGGTCTAAAACCAATGTCCTTAACATCTGGAAGCTGTGTCTCAAAAGATTTTTTAATTTATTTAAACATATTATTAGTTTGGATCTGGCAACGCTCAGACTTACTAATAATAAAGTTATGAACAAACATGGCTGCCTTGTCATTTTGGGAGCCATGTTTGAACCGTGTCGCTTCCCTCTGCTGCTGAGACAATAAATAAATAACTCGGACATCTCCTTTACTGTTTTGTGATGCTCTGGACGCTTGTCACCCACAGTACACATGTGACAAATCAAAGAGTATAAACTCAAAGCGAGAGTGATACCTGCCCCCTCTTTTCCTCATTTGCATTTACACATTTTTTTGGTTTGTTTTATCAATGAGTCTGTCAAAGCACAATTTTTATGTTTTATTTTTTAGAAGTAATGTTTAATAAATGTTAGGACTGTATTATTTGCTAACAAAATATATATTTATGTTATTAAACAACTTGTCAGGCTCTTCTCTTGTGAGCATGTGCGTCCCCCATCCATTCGCCCAGACGGCCTGCCCATTATTTGCGTTCCGGCATTGATCAGTTTACAAATTGAGCCCTGCATGGTGCCACCCCAGGATTTTCAGTGGCCCCCACATGGCCCCCCCATTTAAAAATTCTGGAGACGCCACTGTTTCCCTCATACAGCAACTGTTTGTTTAGTAACGTCAGACTGAGATTTGTTGTTGAAGGAGAAAATAATTTACCGTATCACTCATCTGGAAAATAAAGTGATACTAGAAATGCCAAATTAAAATCTCAACAATGCATTCTGCTATACTTTGATAACAAGAAGGCCGCCGCCACAAGAGTGCAGCTTTAAGGTCTCTGAACAGAAGTTATCTGAAACTAGAACCTTATCTGTAGTTTGACCTCTGCTTGCATTCCAGCAGGGATTTATTTTCCATGACAGTTGGTTTAAGATGAAATTTCAAGACAAGATGGGTGTTTAATGTGGGCAAACAGAGCTTTGTGTGGTAACTGTGGAGAGGAACAAAACAACTAAATCCAGATGGTTTTGATCAGCAGCTCCCATGTTTTACACATCCAGCACCTTAAAATAAACTGCTGTGTGAAAAGCTGGATTCTTTAGGACAGGTGCCAAACTCTTTTACAAAAGGGCACGATACAATGTATCTTAACACATTAACTCAAGTCCAGTACATGACATCTTTTCCTGCTTTCAGGTTCCTCATCATTGTTTTTCTATGATATTAGTGCTTAGTGTATTTTTAGTTGATGTTTTTCTTAGTTATCTTAGATGTTATTACTGTTTTTCTTTACTTTTTATTGATGGATGTAACTGGGACCCTGTGTACATAATCTCGTTTCATGTATCACATGTATGTGGTGCGAATGACAATAAAGAATCTCTGACTGAAGAGAATTAACTTTCTTGTCTGACTGAAGAGTTTGGTCTGTCTTCTCTGATGTTCTCTGTTGCTCTTTCCACGTCAGAATCAAAATGTTCTGAAAATTTTAAACTTTTTTCTTCAAAACAAATCTTCAAAGTTAGCCAACATGAGAAGTCTGCACTAAAGAAGGATTTAGAAGTTTATAAAGCGAAATGAGAAGCAACAAAAATATTTAACATTTAAAGTAAGTATCTCCCTGTGGGTGCAGATAAAATGCTAAAAATGTGGCTGCGTTTCACACGTGTTTCAGAAATTTATTTATGGAGGACGTCCTGTCCGTCTTGTACAAAACTGTGCTGCATTATGTCTCTGCATTGTTTTCAAAAACATCAGGACACATCTGCATTTTCTGCAGTGGAGGAGAAAGTACTCAAACAGTTACCGGTAAGTAAAAGTACAAATAAACAGACAAAAATGTAGAAGTACCACATTAATGTTTTTACTTAAGTAAAAGTAAATAAGTACAGTACATGCTTTTAAAAATACTTAAAGTAGTAAAGTAAAAGTACTTGTAGAATGTATTACCTAATGCAATGGTCTGCACGTATCATTATTCATGCCTACCATATGCATATTTTCTGTAATACGTTAAAAGTGTTGTTCCAGTTTAATGAGCAATGCTGCAGATAATACATGTTTTTATTGTGGTTACTCTGTGACACAGTTCACACTTGGACTTGTGATTCTGTGCATCAGAATTTCAGGGATGACCTGCAGTGTTAAATGTCATTAAGTAAAATAAGAAAGGGGAATGATGTATACCTTTGAATTTTTTTATTTAACACAAAGTAAAACCAATGTGTCATTTTAACTGCAGTAAACACATTAAAGTAGAAGTTGTCTGCCTGAAAAAAGGAGCATTAGACATAACAAAGGAACAGGCTCTAGTTAAAATATTGTCTAGTCAACCTTGTAATGGGTCAATGGTGAATGATATTTTAACTTCCTGACACCATTTTCAAAACTTGGACCTGAGTGTTGAGTCATTTGGAGACGTATCTTGTCTCCTGTCCTAACATCCCATGAACTGACACATTTTAATATTGCAGCAAGAATTTATTGTTCAAGTTCAGAAGAAGTTGGTTTTCAAAGTTTGTTGAGTCCAGTCTGGTTCTTTTGGGAGAGAGAATCTGTCCTGCTGTACTGAACAGTATTTCAATAGTCTTTCAATAAGGTCATGGGTGGTGTGTATCTTCTGGCTGACTCTCCACGGTGGAATCCTATGTGGGTGTGTTGGCGATGCTGTGGGTGACCCCAGCCAGAACATACATTATTGGTCCAGCTCTTCTTGAAGGCAGGTCTAATGTTACCCGTCCACTTTGCAGTGATTCAATGGACCAACTCCACTCTCTCCATTGGTCACTTTCAAACTAATGAACAAATCAAAAAATCGCACCGTGAAAGTAACTTGTAACTCAACGCATTATAGAAATGTAGTGTAGTAGACAGTACAGATACGTAATGTAAAATGTAGGGGAGTAAAAGTAAAAAGTACCCACATTTAACTCTACTTAAGTAAACATGAAAAATGCACTTAAGTACAACAAAGTACTTGTACTTAGTTACATCCCACCACTTGTTTTCTGAATGACAGAACGTTATCGCTTAAACCAACAGATCGTTCAGAGCTTTGTAGTGTGGTCCTGTAGTGAGGGTATGAGCAATTATTGTGTTACCTGTTGTAGATATCTCTTCAAATAGCCCTGAGTTAGGAGACACAGAGTTTATTTTGAACAGATGAGCTGATAGCTTAACATTTACATTGTCATGCTTCATTGTTTTATCCTCTTTGTGCTCAGTTTTTGTTCCCCGAGTTTCTCCGTGCCGTCAGCCACATCGCCCTCAGTCAGTATTTTTCCACCCGGCCTGCCACACACATCCACACCTGCTCCCTATTCTACCTTTCACACAGCTGCAGCCACTTCTCTCATCAGCCCTAACATGAAGGTAGCTGGAGTGAGGACAGAGGATGCAGAGGACAGAGTGAGGTGGAGGAGGATGTTTAGGTCCCCAGCTTCACCTTACTCACAAGCTGAGCATTATTAGTTCCTTCACCATGCTCAGATACACATGTGCACCCCTCAGTAGCTTCACTACTTACATTGTAATATGTTTTACGGCCATAACAACACTTTATTTTCTTTAAAAATAAATAAATGTTTATGGTTCACTTCTTGCAGCTTCACTGTATTTCACATTGAAGTGGGTGGGTTTTAAACCCTTTTTTTTTGTATTGTGTGCATGGCACATGATGTGCAGCACTTTACATTCATCTCATGGTCAACATCTTCACCGTCGCCAAAGTGGTCAAGTGCTTATGAAAACTTTATAAGATAGTAAAAAAGGTTTGTAAAGCCTTATTTTATGTATCAATAATAAAATAAATGTAACACAACTACTTTGCAAATTTTCACCTCTCTGGAATGTAACCCCAGCGATAAGTGGGGTTCACTGTATGTGTGAATTTGTACAATACTGTACTGTAGTTCATCTGACATATATTGAACGTAGTAGCTGAGAGTCATACTCAACACATTTCCCGAGTGCTTTCTACGGTGGCAGAGGGGTGCAAACGCGCTGCAAAGCACCCCTCGGCCACCGTAGCTTTCAAATGTCACAATATAGATCAAGTTGTTTAGTTTGAGCAAAATGGCTACAACTCCACCCCTTTCAGCTTAAAACTCTGACATGAACGGCGGCGAGCAACACGCTTTCCTTCAGGGAAACCTAGGCCTGACGATTTCTAATTAGACAGTCAACTCCATCACAAAACACTTGGTCAAGGTATGAGTTATGAAATAGGAAATCCATGGCATGGAAAAAGGATTAACTCAGTTGATCTGTTGAACTCATACCAGTGACCCTGGACAACAAGGTCCTGAAGACTGGCATCACCATGGGTTTTTACACTTGGAAGTTATGAAATACTTTTAACAACTTTGAACAGTTAAAGAGGGAACATAGCTAATCTGGGAAAACATTTTTCGTTATCTTCAGTTGAGATCCTTTCTTAGATCCAACCTTGGTCCTGAAATAGGTCCACCGGTTTTTACTAATGTGGGGAAATGAATTTATGAAGCGAATACACACAAGTTTATGTTTTAAAAGTACTCTTTTCTGCTGATTAAAAGTCCATAAATGGGTCTACACAGATCCAGAGAGCGATGTGAGTCTCTCTGGACTTTTAGTAGCAAAAAAAAGGTGTAAAAGTCACATGAAAATCTTACTCTCACCTCTTCATCAAGTGATGGCTCTTTGAAATTCACACACAGCTGTATTTCGATTAGAAAAGACTGCATGTACTTTGTAGTATGAAATAGTAAGATACTTTTTTGAAAGTCTAGCAGAATACCTAGAATTTGTTGAGTGTGGTTATGATGTATAAAATTAATAAAACTTTAAAAATAAAGGATTCAAAAACAAAAGCCAAACCTTTACTGAACCAGGTTCATCTCTAAAAGCCGCTTTCATGATATCGTACTTTTAGAGATCTGGGCTGGTTCCTTAATAAAACACACAAACAGCACTGTCTTTAGCGGACTGTCAGCATTATGAAGAGGTAAATGTGGAACCTCCACAAAATCCTCCTTCCTCAGTAACTTGGCAGCCATCCTCTTTCTCAAAGGACGACTGACTTGGGGCATCATTTGCAGATGCAGCTCACATCTTCTCTCGGGTTGGAGAAGTGACTGCTACACTGCTCCCTCTGTCTCTTCCCTCCATCCACATCAGAGCTATTTGGTTTCTGTTTGTAACAAATCCTCATCCACACAACTCTTTCACCATCAGCTACAGGTTGAACAACTGGGAGATAACTGGGAGATTTCAAACTGGGATGGGTCAAACATGTCCGGAGGAGGGACAGTGGGTATGTTGGTAGAAGGATGTTAGAAATGCAGCTGCCAGGAAAAAGACATAGGAGATACAAAGTATGTAAGGGCAGTTAGAGAGGACATGGGTGTTATGACTCGAGGAACCCAGAGTGGTACGAGACCATGAAAACGAGGCAAGACTCAGAGATGCAAATTGACAGTGTTTATTATTTACAGTGAAGTTAGATCATCAGCTGGAGCCCTGAGGACAAAGGAGAGGGCCAGAGGGTTCAAACTGGGATGGGTCAAACATGTCCAGAGGAGGGACAGTGATCCAGTGGGTTTGTCTTACAGTTTGGAGGATGGTTGAAGGGGAACCAAAGTGGACTCCAGATGGAAGGGCAGACAGGCATGTGGCTGGAAGGCGAGGTACGAGGAACCAAGAGAGGAGTCGAGGGGAACCAAGTCACGGCAGAAATCAAGGAGTTGAACCAGAGGAGAACCAAGGCATGACAGGATCCGAGGAGGCAGGTAAGCTGTAACCATAAGAAAAGGTTTTTTAGTCTTTTGCACGAGAGACAAGCACAGGCCAGAGATAAGTGTACCACTACTGGCTAATACTCCGGCGACGAGTAACATCCAACCACGGCCTTAAGTAGAGTGGCGCCTCATCAAGGTGATGATCGTCAGGTGGTGCTGGTTGGCGGCCATCTTGGAGAGGAAAAGCTGCAGCAGATGATACTCTCACAATGGAGGTAGTTGGAGTGAGGGCAGAGAGGGGTGGGAGAAGGCCTTTTGGACAAGTTCAGTCTGCACTGAGGCTACACTGCATGATGTCTTGAGAGCGCACGCTGTAGCTGCACTGACGACGTGACATGTGGAGGACATGTATGACTCATGTATGACTCATGTAGGCCATGACTCATGTATGACTCATATGGCTCAGGATGACTCGCTGTGGAGAGCCCTGAAGAAGGAACAGTTAAAAAACAAGTAAACAAGTAAATAAATAAATGCAAGCAAGTAGCTTTTTAGCTAACATTGTTATGCATTAGCCAGTAGTTATTACTAGCTAACCTTGTTTTGCTTGTAACTTGCTAGCTAGTAAATTTGTTATGTTAGCCACTAGTTGATAGATAGTAACTTTGTTATTATTAGTTAGCAAGTAACTATCAACTTGTGGTTTGTTAGCTTGTAACTTGTTAGTCAGTAACACTATTATGTTTTATCCACTTTTTTTTTTTCTTTCGGCTGCTCTCTTCTTCAGGGGTCACCACAGAGAACTAAGTCGCACGAAGACTTGGAAATTGTTTTTACACCAGATATCCTTCCTGACACAACCACAGACCATGTTAGGCTGATTGGTAACTCTAAATTGACCCTGAGTGAGACAGGTCCCTCTTGTAAATGAGTCCCCGTGGCTCAATGAGGCTAGCCTGTACTGTATAAATAATGGTTGAATTGAATTGAAACTGAGCTGCCACAGCCCTCTGTGTGGAGCAGAGAGCTGACATCTAGGGTCAGGGTGCCCGGGGGAGCAGATGGTGGGGGTTAAGGGCCTTGCTCAAGGGCCCAGAGTGGGTCAAATGAGGGTGGAGACAGGTGTGACTGCTTCACTTATCCCACCCACATTTTTCATGTTGTCTGTAGGCTACCGGGGCCTGAACCGCCGATCTTCGGATCACAAGCTCACCTTGTTATTATTATCATGTTTTATTCATCCATCCATTATCTTTACCTGCTTCTTCCTTTGAGGGTCACTGGGGTCACTGTTGCCCACGTCCATCAGTCACTGTGTGAGAGGCGGGGGACACCCTGGACACGTCTCCAGTCCATCACAGGGACACATAGAGACAAACGAGACAAACAACAAGTCACTCTCTCTCACTCACACCTAGATACAATTTAGAGTTACCAATCAGACTAACATGTTTTTGGTCTGTGGGAGGAAACTGCAGTACACGGAGAAAACCCACGCATGCACGGAGAGAACATGCAAACTCCACCCAGAAGGGCCCCCGAGCTGGGATTTGAACCCGGCAACCTGCTTGCTGAGAGGCGGCAGTGCTACCAACTGTGCCACCGTGCTGCCCACTTTTATGTTTTGGCTAATAAATTTTTATACTAGTACTGTAATCCTATTCAGCTAATAACTTGCTTGCTGGTAACTTGGTAAAGTTAATTAGTTCATTCATTCATTCAACCTTTATTTAGTCAGGTAAATCTTTTGAACCTCATGGGCTCATTTACGAAAGCGACCTGCTAAAACTAAAGAACAATGAACAGCAGTGATAGAATTTCATTAAACAATAAACAAACAAACAATAAACAATAGAAAACAAAAAGAGAGAAAAAAACAAAATATATATATATATTTTTTTTTTTCTATTTTTTTTTTTTAACAAAGTATCAAAAAACTAGCAAAACATTATAAGGTAGACGTATAAAATCAAAGACAGGAACAAATCTGCATGGTTTTAGTAACAGTGATAAAGTTAGGGAGGCCAGACTGAGATGGTTTGGACATGTCCACAGGAGGGACAGTGGGTATATTGGTAGAATATGTTAGAAATGTAGCTGCCAGGAAAAAGACAAAGAGGAGATGCAGTTAGAGAGGACATGGAGGTAGTTAGAGAGGACATGGAGGTAGTTAGAGAGGACATGGAGGTAGTTAGAGAGGACATGGAGGTAGTTAGAGAGGACATGGAGGTAGTTAGAGAGGACATGGAGGTAGTTAGAGAGGACATGGAGGTAGTTAGAGAGGACATGGAGGTAGTTGGAGAGGACATGGAGGTAGTTAGAGAGGACATGGAGGTAGTTAGAGAGGACATGGAGGTAGTTAGAGAGGACATGGAGGTAGTTAGAGAGGACATGGAGGTAGAGGACATGGAGGTAGTTAGAGAGGACATGGAGGTAGTTAGAGAGGACATGGAGGTAGAGGACATGGAGGTAGTTAGAGAGGACATGGAGGTAGTTGGAGAGGACAGAGATGGAGGATGATGACTCGCTGTGGCAACCCCCTGAAAACAGATGATCCAACCTCATGCTTTGAATAATTACATCGTACTCTGAACTGTATTTGTTGACTTAAGTCTGATTACATTGTCCTATTTATCTTTAAATGACTTTAGTCTTATCTCTAAAGCAAATAGATTTTATTTATGTCATCTAGATTTTATAGAATCTTATCAGTCTTGGGTTTAGGTCACAACAACCAAATTTTTTATTAAGCTGCAGAAAAGAAACGATGAAAACAAGAAGAATCTAATAAGAAGGTTGAGTTGTGACGTGTGGGTTTGCTGTCATTTGTTCCAAAATCCAGTTTTACATTTTATATTGTTGCAACAAGAATATTTAATAAAAGCGGACAATCATCAGGGATTAGACTCCTGCTCTCTCATTGTCAGGGATATTTCTTTTGTACAAATAATAAAAAATAAAAGAGCTCCAGTCCAGAAGCTGACAGAGACACAATCAGACAATAGACCAAATCAAAAGCTTAGCATTCCTTGAAAAACTAGTTTGTTTGTTGAGAAAGGACAGAGTTGTCGCTGTTTTGGTGTAAAATTTCAAAATAATGTTACACATAATGTGCAATGTTACGCTCAGAGTGTGTGTTGTGAATGACTCTCAGCTACCACCTCAAATTTTAGCTCAACATCTATAAAATGGGGAAATGGTGGGCCTGTGATCGACAGGTCGCCAGTTCAACTCCCCGGACAGACAACTTCAAAATGTGGGGGGGAAAGGTGAAACACCAGTATTTCCCCTACCATTGTACATTATACAAGCGGGGCGCCCCACCCTGCCAACAGAACCAAGCCCCCCCCCCCGGTCAACATCTGTCTGCATCAATGTAGCGTGGAGCGCAATGCAAACGTGCTAGCAAAAATGCTATTGACATCATCAAAAAAGGCGTTCAATACAGAACAACTGGACTTTATTTGTAACAAACAAGACGAGATGAGAACAGAACAGAGAACAGATGAGAACAGAGGAGCCTCGTTTGTGAATTAGACCAACAAAGACTTTGACAGGTCCCTGCTATCAATGTGTGAAGTGTGACTTGTCATTTCACCTACAGTAGGATGTGTGTGTGTGTTCTGTAAGCTCTGTTTTCACACACTGAACTTTGAATGGGTCACAGGTACGTGTTATCCCAAGTATGTGGGGGTGTTATGCCAAAATTACACTACTTGCGGTCCGCTCCGCTCCGCAGGTCGCAGCTGAGCGTCTCAAACTCCAATTTCCACTACCTCCGCTCAGCTCAGGTCCGCCTGCATGCGCCGCTCCTAGACGCATGCGCGGGATTTGCGGGATCGCGCGATAAATCAAGTGATAAATAATGAAGTCAGAACAAAACAATTCATTCGGTGGAAGAAGGAGAACAACAGTAGAGACTGCTGCCTTGATCTTCTCTCGTAAATGAGCGACAGGACATGGTTTGAGCAACAGGAAGTGAGGTATTACATTTTCAGAATAAAATACTTTATTTATTTATTTATTTCTTGTATTGCGTTTGTAGGCGTAGTCATAAATGATAGTTTGACAGCATTTTTGTACAAATAAATCCGTATAGAGCTAGGATTAGTCCGCCCGTGGTGATTTTATTTTGTAAATACGGAAGTTGTGCTCGTTCCTTTTCCTGTTGGTGCCTCCGCACAGCTCCGGCGTCCGGCAGAAATAGAAAAATTTCTAATTTTGACGGACTGCCGTCCGCTCTCCGCAGCTCGCTGCCGCCGTGCGGAGCCAGTGTAAATTCTGTCATTGATTATAATGGGTGCGTATTTGCTGCGGAGGTCGGACCGGAGCGGGGCGGAGCCGTGACGCGTGTGGTGTAATTTTGGCGTTAGTTTCCAATTTACATATGTTGGTGCGTGTCAATGGCTTGTCCTGTTATAACTGCTCCCCCTCACTGTCTCCTAACTCAATTGATAAAGCTTTTCGGATGAGAAGCGAAACGTCTTGTTTGTTACAAATAAAGTCCAGTTGTTCTGTATTGAACGCCTTTTTTGATTTTATCATGTCCTGGACGACTGAGAATCTTCACCAGCCTATTGACATCGATAAAAACCAGCAGCAACATAGCACTAAGCT
>JBBPBX010001985.1:0-25482 GCA_038048925.1 Garcialebias charrua | reverse complement strand
CCAAGGTCATGTGACCTTGTGATGCACTGCAGCAACATCTGCACTTGGTAACAAAGTTCATGCTCAGTCATCCAGGTACCAAATCCAATAATTCTCAGTCAGGTCATCTGGACATTTTCTTTTTTTTATGGAGACATTTCACCAGACTGTCCAGATGACCTGACTGAGAATTACCGTATTTTCTGGAATATAGGTCGCAGCTTTTTATCATTTTTGCATGCCCTGCGACCTATATTCAGGTGCGACCTATTTATGGCTTTTTATAAAATAAGCTGATTTGTAATCATTTATTAACAAAAATTAAACTGAGACACACTCTTACAATAATGTCAGCTAACAAATATATTTTTTAGGTGTTTATCCTGCTAAAATTATTCATTTATTAAAGAAAAGTTCAGCTCAGACACATATTTGCTATAATTTTTATCAAACAAATAATTGTTTTTAAGTGTTAATCTTCTTAAAAGCCTTGCTGTGCGCTCCTGTGGAAGAGACATTTGCAGCAGAGCTAAACACGGTCCACATTTTGACGTAGGTGCGACCTATATTCAGGTGCGATCTATATGTGGATTTTCCCAATTCTTTGGCAATAATTGGACAATGCGACTTATATTCAGGTGCAACCTATATTCCAGAAAATACGGTACTGGATTTGGTTCCTGGATGATTGAGCATGAACTTTGTTGCCTTGAACCACTTTGGTTGAGGCTGCCTGCCTGGGATGAGTCGACGAGGGACAGGACGGCCCCCAGAAACCATCTTAGCTCCAGAAAAAGGGGTTGGTCCACTTAAGAAGTTTACTGCTTTGTGGGGAAACTGTTTACTGGAACTCCTCAGACTGATGAAGACCTCCGGACAGAGGGCGAAACGTCTCCATAAAAAAAAGAAACTGTCCAGATGACCTGACTGAGAACACTCGGCACTTGGTGTTTTTGGTAGATGGCTAAATAGTCCTGAGTAAGGGCTGTGGGTGGATGGAAAGATGGAGCGCCCCCTTCTGGTGGGGGCAGTCTTTGCCTCAGGTGGAGGAGTTTGAGTATCTGGGTGTCTTGTTCACGAGTGATGGTAGGATGGAGCAGGAGATGAATCCACAGATTCACATGTCCTCAGTAATGAGGGTGCTCCTCATGAAGTTTGGATCATGAAAGAAAGAGATCCAGGATACAAGCGGTTTGAATGAGCTTCTATCGTAGGGAGGCCGGGCTCAGCCTTGGAGACAGGTTGAAGAGCTCCTTCATCTGGAGTAGAGCTGCTGCTCCTTCTCATCTAAAGTAGTCAGCTGAGGGGGTTTGGGCATCTCCCTTTGAAGGATTTCCAGGCACTGGAAAGAGACCCTGTGGCAGAACCAAAACTTGCTGGAGGGATTGTGTATCTTCTCTGAACTAACACCTCAGGGTCCCCCAGGAGGAGCTGGAGAGTGTCTCTGGACCACGAGGTCTCTCCTGGATCTGCTGCCTCACCCAAGCACTTATAAGAGGTAGAAGATGGAGATGATTCAGTTTGGAGTTACTGAACTGGCTGAAGTGTCACAACTCTCATGTTCTGATTCTTTCAGCGTGGCAGTGCTCTGCGGCGGACCCGGGGTGTATGGAAGCGGTTGTGGGACATATTTAAAACTAAAATGGTTTAGCGGGAATGCTTTTTCATTTCAAAGTCAAGCTGCCTTTTTTGAGTCATAAATAAAATTTAAAATGAATAAACCAAACTGCATTTTCATTTTCTTCTTCGAGACTGCTCAATTTGTAACTTAATTAAAATGATAAGTAAAATAACATTTAACATTTAATTTTCAATATATGTCTTTGTAAAAAGTGGCCAAAATTCATTTTGAAATGTCAATTTTGAAAATTAAAATGAAATAGCAGAAATGCTTTTTCATTTCAAAGTCAAGCTGCCTTTTTTGAGTCAGAAATAAAATTAAATCATTTTCATTTTCTAAATCAAAACTGCTCATTTTGTAGCAGAACTCCAGAGGAAACTAAGAACAATTTGCATTTTCATTTTCACTCTGAACCGTGCTCAAAGAGTGACATTAGCCGTGTTTCCATCAAGGTTTCTAGATGCGCATTTTGAAGTATCGCAGCAGAAAAGCTTAATGGAAACGGCAAAATGCGAATTTACTTCCTCAAATTCGCCAAAAAGTTTATACGCTCGCTTGAGGTGGTTTTTGGGATCTTCGAAAATGAGCAGATGCGCAAAACGACAGATGGAAACAGATTTGCCGACTCAGTTCTGCCGTAGCGAACATTCACGTCACGTGACGTTCAGCTGTTTCCGCTCCGGACAACATGTAACATCGCTAAAACTAGTTGGCATGACAGAATAAATACAACTTGCCCGATAGCAACACATACCTGAAATATTCTCTCCATTTTGACGAGATGTGTGGCCGGGTTCTGTTTTCAACCGCTACTTCCTGTTTACTGTAGACATGCGTAACGCTGACGTCTGACGTAATGACGCTGACGTCTGACGTAATGACGCTGTGCGTGGCCCAGTAGATGCACTTTTAAGCCAGTTGATGGAAACACTTCTGATCCGCATTAATTTGTATTTACATTTTTGCGAGATTTCAAAAATTAGCTCAAAATTCGAAATGAAAATAGATGGAAACAAGGCTATTAATCAATCTCAGTTGGCAAATCCAAGTACCGCCCACTGAATCACTGATTGGCTGTTTTAGCAGCAGGCGGAGATTTAGACAGGAGGACAGTGTCCTGCTGCCACTGGTTGGTTAAACACCCAATTTGAAAGACAATACCCCTCAAAAGAAGGTGCCAAGATTTTATCTAAAGCCCGAGATACACTGAAGCAGACTCCGTATAAGCGCGTATACGGAGCCGCTGCTACACTCGGCTTTCGTTCTCGCGTAGATTCTCGTGTTTTCGCTCCAAATTCTAACGTCATTTCCTCCGTACCGTCACTTCCGATCGTCACTTCCGCTAGTTTTTCGCTCCAAACGCTCGCGTTCTCCTTGTTGTAATATGAGCAGCTGAGCACGGAGTGCTTTTCCTGCAGCCCACAGCCCACCACAGCCCACCAGGGAATATATAAAACATCGCGCACCCAGGTAGGACCTGAATTCATTCATTTCATTCATCGAGTGAACGGAGGAAGAAGCGGTTACTTGACTTTAGGCAAAAAAACAAAAGAAAAGGCCCGATCAGCGATAAAAAAGAGGAATTTATTTCATTTGTGTAACATACAAAACAGTCCGGCGCCGGGGAAGTTTAGGTCAGACACCGCGCATCGCGTATGCGAATCGCGTATGCGTAGTAAAAAAATACTTTTGCGCGTACTTGCCCTGAGGGGCTACGCGGGGCTACGCTGCGTACGGGGCGTACGTACGCTGCGTATTGGCGTATCGTGAGGACGCTCGAGTGTATCTCGCCCTTAAGTCACAGTCTGAGTGAGAGTCAGAGAACCTTTATTGTCATCGCACCACATGTGGTACATGTGATAAACAAGATTATTTACAGAGGCTCCCAGTTCCATCCAACAATAAAGTGTTAAAGAACAGTAATTAAGATGTGAACTAAGAAAAATATCAACTAAAAATACACTAAGCACTAATATCATAGAAAAACATTACTGCACACAGCAGCACAAACATGTAATAAAAATAAAATAATAAAAGTTTGTTTTGAAAATAACTGTTCACGAGAGAAAAATTAGTTATTTTATTAAAAATAAAGTTTTTAAACAAACGTTTTTGTTTAAAAAAAGAAATCATTACAATTCCAAAAGTTTTGATTACTATTTTAATTTTACTTAACTGTTAGTTTTTTTTCATTGAATATTTGTGAAAACAATTTTCATTCAACCTTTATTTAGTCAGGTAAATCTTATTGAGCCTCGAGGGCTCATTTACGAAAGCGACCTGCTACAAACTAAAGACTGATGATCAGCAATGATACAATTAGGGGGAATGGGCGGCCGTGGTGTAGTGGTAATGGCAGTCGTCTCCTGATCGGAAAGTTGGCGGTTCGACTCCCGGGACCCGCACCATGTGTTGTGTGTCCTTGGGCAAGACACTTAACCCTGAGTTGCTCCCGGTAGGACTGGAAAGCACCTTGCATGGTAGTCTGCCGCCACCGGTTTATGAATGTGTGTAGCATTCAATATATGTGTAGCACTTTGAGATTTTCAGTAATGAAAAGTGCGTTATAAATTGAATTAATTATTATTATTATTATTAATTACATTAAACAATAAACAAAAGAAAAAGAAAAAAGTAGCAAAAACTAGCAAAAACATTATAAGGTAGATGTACAAAATCAAAGACAGGAACATATCTGCATTGGTTTCTGCCAGGATTCCAACAGACTCTAAAAACCATTTAGTGAGGTCAGGGCCGAGAGCTTCAGATCTTTTTGTAAGACATTCCATGAAGCAGGAGCAGAATAGGAGAAGGCCCTTTTTCCAAGTTCAGTCCTCACTGACGGAACACTGCAGGTGATCATGTCCTGAGAGCGCACGCTGTAGCTGCACTCACGCAAAGACATGTAGGAGGAGATGTATGAGGGCAGCAGACCAATACTCTGCGAACCAGACCCTAAACTTACTTAAAGTCTGGATAGAGTTTTGTCACCTTCATTTGTACGCTTTTATTGGACAGGAGCGACTTGATTGGTTATTACATATATTATATCTATTATGGTAGTCCAGGGTGAGTTATTCTTAATTCTAAATGAATATCCTTGTTGGACTTTTATTTAAGTGCTATTCTCCTTCAAGATACATTTACCTAACGCTAGAATAAATGCAATGTACATTATGCAGCAAAGGAAATTAGAAGATTGGACATATTCATTCATTCAACCTTTATTTCGTCAGGTTAATCTCATTGAGCCTCGAGGACTCATTAACAAGAGCGACCTGCTACAAACTAAAGAGTGATGACAACAATAACAGTAGAAATGTCCTTAAACAATCAACAACAGACAAATATAAAAGAGAAATACAGATTTTTTTTTTTACAAATTAAAAACAAAATATTAAAGTAACAAAAACATTATAAAGTAGATGTAGAAAATCAGTAGCAGTAATCAGTAACAGGAACATGTCTGCATTGGGTTTTTGCCAGGATTCCAACAGATTCTTAAAACCATTTAGAGGTCAAGGCCGAGAGCTTCAGATCTTTTTGTAAGATATTCCAGGAAGCAGGAGCAGAGTAGGAGAAGGTCCTTTTGCCAAGTTCAGTCCTCACTGACGGAACACTGCAGGTGATCATGTCCTGAGAGTGCATGCTGTAGCTGCACTCACGCAAAGACATGTAGGAGGAGATGTATGAATGCAGCAGACCAAGAAGTAATTAAAAGATGAAAATGTACCAGTGGAAGAGTCTGCGTGAGGTTAATGGTGACCAGTTAACCAGTGAATACTGGGTGCAGTGGTGGGTATGATAATCACAGCCAGTTATGAATCTTAGTGCACCATGATAGACAGCATCCAACATCTGCAGGGTGCTTGTAGGAGCATTGGGCCTCATGCACGAACCGTTCGAACACACGATTCGTTCTTAAACTGTGCGTACGAGTGATTTAGGATCATTTGTGGCATTCAACAATGTTTTCGTATCCTAAGATTTTTTTCAGATACGAACAAAATTTACGAGTGGTCCGGACCTGTCGTATATTTTAGGAGCGTCAGTCTGCTGTCATCCAGACGGAATTTCTCCACTAATAACTTCATATTTCGTTATTTAGAAAATATTTAGAGTTTAAAAAAGTCACGCACCACAATTGTTTTTGACAATAGGTTCTGTTTGAAGTCGAATTATAATTTTAAATGTAATAATGACTAACGGATTAAAGTATTTAAATTAAAATCAATTTGTTATCAATGCCGTTTTCTAACACTACAATATTAATATGAAGATCTCAAACTGAAACCAACTTAAATTATGAATTAATTTAAGTTTAATTTGTCTCGGTAACGCAGACTTCGGTAACGCAGAATTTAGTTTGACCTCCTCCTGTTGCAGTCATAGATCTCAGATAGCTCAATGAGATGAGCGTTGCGTCGCAGTTCTGAACCTTATGGGTTCAATTCCCACATGGGACAATGTTTTTTTTCTCCTTTTAATTCATTCCAGATTTAAAAAACACAAGAAAACTATTTACAATACAACAAGAAATAAAGCATAAAGTCTTTTTAATCTGGAATGAATAAATAATCTAAAGAAAGAAGGAAAAAAAATAGTCATACCTTGTGGGAATCGAACCCACGAGGTGTCGATAAGGTTAGGAGGTGCTATGCTTTACCCAGTTAGCCACCAGGACATGTGTATATGTCAAGGTCCACATTTATTATAAACAAACATTCTTTGGCTTTAGCTGGTCATTTACTCCCATGAGTGACGCTGCTAATAAGGACAGATTTTCTTTTCTTGAACTCAGAGAGCAGAACTTCAATCTAGCACCGGTAGAGTTCTTCTTTTTACTTTTCGCTGTCATTTTATGAACGAACACGTTTTGCCTCTGAGGCAGGAAACGTAGCCTTATATGGTGTTTTGAGGGGTGGGAATTATGTAAATAACCTCTCCGCGTGCACACGCAGGTGAATAGAACAGGTGGGATTCATCATACGTAAGCAGCTCATTTACACACTTTTCCTGAGGATAGAAGAGTTTGTTGAATCTGACATGGCATGTTCGTATGAACGCTTCGTACGAACAAAAGTAAGAGAAATTTAGGATAAAAATATGAACATGTTCGTGCATGAGGCCCATTCATATAGAGAATGTCACCGTAATCAATGAAGGGAAGGAAAGTCACAGATACAAGGTGTTTCCTAACATTCAGTGTTAGACATAATCTATTTCTGAAAAAGAAACCCAGCTTACCTTTCAGTTTCTTCACTAGGTTTTCCACGTGTAGTTTAAAAGAGAGATGTGAATCGACCAGGATACCCAAATATTTATAGGAATCAAAAAACTCAATAGGGACATCATTTGAGGATAAAATCAGAGGAAGAACTACTGGGACCGACTTCCTGTTTGAAAAAAACATCCCTTTGGTTTTATCAGCATTTAGGACAAGTTTGAGACGGAACAAATCTGACTGGATGTTCACTAGCAAGGACCACGCCACAAGATATGAGTTTAAAGATTTATTGATGGAAGAAGAAGGTGGGGAAGGGTGAGGGGAGGGATAAGGAAAGGGGTGAGGAGTAGGTAGGAGAGAAGGGATGAAGGGATGAAGGGATGAAGGGGTGAAGGGATGAGTGAGGTGGATATGGTCTGCCGAGGAGGATGCTGATGGGCTTTAGGAAGTGAAGACTCGGGTGGGAATCTTCGGGAAGCTGATCTTCTTAATGTTTCCCGGCCCGCTTATGATCCCCAAAAGAGTCTGGTGAATTAAACTGAACTGAGGAGAGAGTGGGCTTGAAACAAGTCATTGAGGTTATTTCGAATGTAACGATAGGCTAGTGAAGACCAGTGACCTAGAATTTGAATGGTTTGATCAGAAATGCCTTGGCTAGAAGTGGAAGAGGCTGCGCCGATGCGGAAAGAATGGATTGAGTAGTGATCGGGTGATACGCTGATCGGGTGATACGCGAAGATGACGAGAGAACCAGAAGCGAGGTGCTAGATTTCCAGATTCTGAAATGAAGAGTGGATTTTGAGGAGAAGCGTTAGTAAGAAGTAAGAAGTAAGGCGAAACAGGTATAAGGGATGAGAAACTGCAAATTCATCGGTCTTGCTTCTTCACAGAGTGAAAATAAGTGTGCCGTGACTGTGACAGGAAATGTCAGACAGGCAAGGGTGAATGAGAGGATTATGGATAGAAGAGGTTTGAGCGAATTCAGAACAGTGGAGGAAGCCAAAAAGGCTAAGAGGAACATGGATTCTAAGGTTTGGTCTATGAAATATAAAGAATAACCGGAGCGCAGAGTGATAATGCATCTGCTAAGGAGATCGGATGGTAGCGGGAGACGTTGAGTGATGCAGTATCGACGAAACGTAACACACAGAGAACGGCTCGCAAGCGGGGAATATATAGGCTACTTGGATAATTGAAGGTGTGGTTTGAGGCGTGGTCCTGCTCCCGAACCTAAGTTAACATATTAACTCCACATGTCAAAAGCAGATTGCAAAAACTGAAAAGCCTTAGCAACTTAGGGCAGCACGGTGGCACAACTGGTAGAGCTGCTGCCTCTCAGCGAGAAGGTTGCCGGTTCAAATCCCGGTCCGGGGCCTTTCTGGGTGGAGTTTGCATGTTCTCCCCGTGCATGCGTGGGTTTCCTCCGGGTACTCCGGTTTCCTCCCACAGACCAAAAAACATGCTTGTTAGGCTGATTGGTGACTCTAAATTGACCCTAGGTGTGAGTGTGAGAGTGGATGGTTGTTTGGTGTGAGTGAGACAGGTCCCTCTTGTAAATGAGTCCCCGTGACTCAACGAGGCTAGCCTGTATAAATAAAGGTTGAATGAATGAATGAATGAAAAAACTGTTTTAGCTAGACAGTAAACAACTGTATCATCAGCATAGAAATGTAAGGATGCATCAGGGATGCTCTGACCTACATTAGCTATGTAGATTGTAAAGAGGGTTGGTCCTAACGCCAAAATTACACCACACGCGTTACGGCTCCGCCCCGCTCCGGTCCGACCTCCGCAGCAAATACGCACCCATTATAATCAATGACAGAATTTACACTGGCTCCGCACGGCGGCAGCGAGCTGCGGAGAGCGGACGGCAGTCCGTCAAAATTAGAAATT
This sequence comes from Garcialebias charrua, assembly GCA_038048925.1. Classification (NCBI taxonomy): domain Eukaryota; kingdom Metazoa; phylum Chordata; class Actinopteri; order Cyprinodontiformes; family Rivulidae; genus Garcialebias; species Garcialebias charrua. Next base: position 16,759 of record JBBPBX010001985.1, on the reverse strand, counting down.
TTTCTATTTCTGCCGGACGCCGGAGCTGTGCGGAGTCAACTTTTGAAGATTACGTCGCACCAACAGGAAAAGGAACGAGCACAACTTCCGTATTTACAAAATAAAATCACCACGGGCGGACTTAATCCTAGCTCTATACGGATTTATTTGTACAAAAATGCTGTCAAACTATCATTTATGACTACGCCTACAAACGCAATACAAGAAATAAATAAATAAATAAAGTATTTTATTCTGAAATGTAATACATCACTTCCTGTTGCTCAAACCATGTCCTGTCGCTCATTTACGAGAGAAGATCAAGGCAGCAGTCTCTACTGTTGTTCTCCTTCTTCCACCGAATGAATTGTTTTGTTCTGACTTACTTATTTATCACTTGATTTATCGCGCGATCCCGCAAAACCCTGTGCTCCAGCATCAACGTGTGGCATGGAGGCTGCACAGCTGCAGAAGCTCTGCAGAGAGTGGTGAAGGCTGCACAGAAGATGTTTGAGTCAGTCTCCCCACCATCACAGACATTTACACCTCCAGATGCAGGAAGAGAGCCACCTGCATCATGAAGGACCCCACTCACCCAGCACACACACTTTTTGCCCCACTCCCCTCAGGAAGGAGGTTGAGGAGCATTAAGTGTAGAACCACTAGACTGAGGAACAGCTTCTACCCTGAGGCTGTTAGACTCATGAATATCTAACCATGGATGGATAGAATGGTCACTGTGAAAAAACTGTTAAAAGATCTTGATCCTAAAAATCTGCAGGTCCAGATGAACTTCCACCTTATTTCTTAAGGCTGGCTGCTCATATCATCACAGTCCCTGTGACCCACATCTTTAATCTGTCCATAAGACAAAACTCCATTCCGGATGCTTGGAAAACAGCCTTTGTTCTTCCTTTGCTGAAGGGAGGTGACCCCACCTCACTGAACAATTATCGACCGATCTCTAAACTCTGCATCTTAGCCAAGGTTCTAGAAAAACTGATAAACTCTCAGATCAAAAATTATCTGGACTCATTTAACATCTTACCTCTCCATCAATCTGGTTTCAGGAAACAACACAGCACAACGACTGCTTCACTGAAGGTTCTTAATGACGTTGTTGAAGCATTGGATGCTAAGGATTATTGTGCTGCACTTTTCTTAGACCTGTCTAAAGCTTTTGACACTGTGGATCATAACATCCTGTGTCATAAGCTCTCAGAAATCAGTTTCTCAGATCACACCATTGGTTGGTTTTCTAATTATCTGTCCAATCGGAGGCAATGTGTTCAACATAACGGTACTCCTCCACCATAACCCTCAGCACTGGCTCTCCACAAGGATGTGTGTTGAGCCCTCTTCTGTTCACTCTGCTCACATATGATTGTGCAGCCATCCAGGCGGTCATATTGTAAAGTTTGCAGATGATACAGTTGTGGTGGGATGCATCACAAACAATGAGTCCAGCTACAGGCAGGAGGTGGAACACCTGGAGAGCTGGTGCAAAGAGAATAACCTTCACATGAATGTGAAGCAGACAAAGGAGATGGTTGTGGACTTCAGAAGGAACAAACACACCCACACCCCACTGAACATAAGAGGATCTGCAGTGGAAGTGGTCTCCAGCTACAAGTACCTGGGTGTACACATGAATGATAACCTCAGTTGGAGCAACAACACCACCAGCCTGATCAAGAAAGTTCATCAGAGACTCTACTTCCTCAGACGGCTGAGACGAGCTGGTCTGAGAAGCTCAATCCTCACCTCCTTCTACAGGTGTGCAGTGGAGAGCATCCTGTGCTCCAGCATCAACGTGTGGCATGGAGGCTGCACAGCTGCAGAAAGAAAAGCTCTGCAGAGAGTGGTGAAGGCTGCACAGAAGATGTTGGAGTCAGTCTCCCCACCATCACAGACATCTACACCTCCAGATGCAGGAAGAGAGCCACCTGCATCATGAAGGACCCCACTCACCCAGCACACACACTCTTTGCCCCACTCCCCTCAGGACGGAGGTTGAGGAGCATCAAATGTAGAACCACTAGACTGAGGAACAGCTTCTACCCTGAGGCTGTTAGACTCATGAATAAATAAATAATAAGAATAAACACTGCAAAATATCACATCATGCTGATGCTGATCTGTTTCTTGCTGCTGTGTTAATTTGTGACCATCTGCTCATACAGACTCATGTTCTTGCTGCTGTTTGTAATTATATTTTTCTATTACATTAGTGCTTAGTGTATTTCTAGTTGATGTTTTTCTTAGTTATATCCTAGATGTTATTACTGTTTTTCTCTTACATTTTGTTGCTGGATGTAACTGGGACCCTGCGTACATAATCTCATTTCATCACATGTACCACATGCGGTGCAAATGACAATAAAGATTATCTGACTCTGACTTCTTCCAGTTATTTAACAGTTAAAAATGGTGTACCACAAGGCTCAGTCTTAGGACCAACCCTCTTTACAATCTACATAGCTAATGTAGGTCAGAGCATCCCTGATGCATCCTTACATTTCTATGCTGATGATACAGTTGTTTACTGTCGAGCTAAAACAGTTGCTAAGGCTTTTCAGTTTTTGCAATCTGCTTTTGACATGTGGAGTTAATATGTTAACTTAGGTTCGGGAGCAGGACCACGCCTCAAACCACACCTTCAATTATCCAAGTAGCCTATATATTCCCCGCTTGCGAGCCGTTCTCTGTGTGTTACGTTTCGTCGATACTGCATCACTCAACGTCTCCCGCTACCATCCGATCTCCTTAGCAGATGCATTATCACTCTGCGCTCCGGTTATTCTTTATATTTCATAGACCAAACCTTAGAATCCATGTTCCTCTTAGCCTTTTTGGCTTCCTCCACTGTTCTGAATTCGCTCAAACCTCTTCTATCCATAATCCTCTCATTCACCCTTGCCTGTCTGACATTTCCTGTCACAGTCACGGCACACTTATTTTCACTCTGTGAAGAAGCAAGACCGATGAATTTGCAGTTTCTCATCCCTTATACCTGTTTCGCCTTACTTCTTACTTCTTACTAACGCTTCTCCTCAAAATCCACTCTTCATTTCAGAATCTGGAAATCTAGCACCTCGCTTCTGGTTCTCTCGTCATCTTCGCGTATCACCCGATCAGCGTATCACCCGATCACTACTCAATCCATTCTTTCCGCATCGGCGCAGCCTCTTCCACTTCTAGCCAAGGCATTTCTGATCAAACCATTCAAATTCTAGGTCGCTGGTCTTCACTAGCCTATCGTTCCTACATTCGAAATAACCTCAATGACTTGTTTCAAGCCCACTCTCTCCTCAGTTCAGTTTAATTCACCAGACTCTTTTGGGGATCATAAGCGGGCCGGGAAACATTAAGAAGATCAGCTTCCCGAAGACATATTCCCACCCGAGTCTTCACTTCCTAAAGCCCATCAGCATCCTCCTCGGCAGACCATATCCACCTCACTCATCCCTTCACCCCTTCATCCCTTCTCTCCTACCTACTCCTCACCCCTTTCCTTATCCCTCCCCTCACCCTTCCCCACCTTCTTCTTCCATCAATAAATCTTTAAACTCATATCTTGTGGCGTGGTCCTTGCTAGTGAACATCCAGTCAGATTTGTTCCGTCTCAAACTTGTCCTAAATGCTGATAAAACCAAAGGGATGTTTTTTTCAAACAGGAAGTCGGTCCCAGCAGTTCTTCCTCTGATTTTATCCTCAAATGATGTCCCTATTGAGTTTTTTGATTCCTATAAATATTTGGGTATCCTGGTCGATTCGCATCTCTCTTTTAAACTACACGTGGAAAACCTAGTGAAGAAACTGAAAGTTAAACTGGGTTTCTTTTTCAGAAATAGATTATGTCTAACACTGAATGTTAGGAAACACCTTGTATCTGTGACTTTCCTTCCCTCCATTGATTACGGTGACATTCTCTATATGAATGCTCCTACAAGCACCCTGCAGATGTTGGATGCTGTCTATCATGGTGCACTAAGATTCATAACTGTGATTATCATACCCACCACTGCACCCAGTATTCACTGGTTAACTGGTCACCATTAACCAGTGGTGTAGTCTACGTGATACGCAGGTATACGCCGTATACCCACTAGAAAACCTTGGGGATTTCCGTATAACCACTTAAATGTGCCCAATGATACGTGACAACAAACACGCGTTGCATAAAGATAAATTATGTTCGCTCATAAGGACTCTTCACTGCGCCGCGCCTCTCGCGGCTGCCATAGTTTCGTGTTCCTCTGTTGTACGTGAGGCTCACAGCCATTGGCTGAGCTGAGCTCACTACCATAGTTCTCTGCTCTGTGATTGGTTTCTTAAGAAGCTCCTTTATGATTGGCTGCTCGGGATGCAGGCGGGCGACAGACGGTGTGGTAGAGCATTTTCGCTAACGACGACAGACTCAAAATGAAAAGGAAACAAGCTACACTTTTTGAATGTTTTTATAAACCAGCTGAACCCGAAGCTACAGAGACAACATTAGAAGAACCTACCAGTTCGACGGCCGAAACCAGCCATAATGAGGTTGATATCTGCATTTCCCCAGGTAAGTGTTGGCTAGTACAAGTTAGCTGAAGCTAGCTCAAGCAGCAAGTAACTGCATGTTTTTATCGACCTTTTCTGATGCCAAACTCCAAAATGCGCATCAAGAAACCTTGATGGAAACACGGTTACTGTCCAGAATTTTACAGTAACATTTCATATAAATAAATATGTGAATATAAAAATGATTTGTTTGTGACAAAGTCTGTCACTCCAATAATCAACAAAATGCTATGCTTTTTACTCTGTTTTAAAACTCCTTGTTTCATTTTTAGATCCAAATTGGCCAGCCTTGTGGAGTGAAAGTCAGGCTCGGGAATTTAAAAACAGACATCCCTGGTTGGAATGGAGGAACAAAAAATTAGGTAAATATAAAAAAATATGGGAACCAATTTGTATATAAGGTTTAATTGATATATTTCCAACATTAACATATTATGACTTGATAATTTTAAAATAGTCTGATAATCATATCTTTCAAAAGTTTAGTACAGTACAGGTAGTCCCCGATTTACGAGCGAGATCCGTTACAACGAGGCGCTCGTAAACCGGAAATCTCGTAATTTGGAACGGTTGCCATGTCTCTCGTAAGTCCGGAATTTCGCTCGTAAATTGGAACGGTTTCGCTAGCGCGACTACAAACACTCGTTTTTCATCAAAAAACTGCTTATGAGTGCATAAAAATGATCGGAAACGTGTGTCCATATGTTTAGCTAACTAACTGTGGTGAAAAAACACATGAAAACTCAGTATTTTTTGCGTTTTTTCCAAAAATTCGCCAGCTCGTAAGTCTGGAACCTCGTAGATCAGAGCGCTCGTAATTCGGGGACTACCTGTATATTACATGAGAAATTATATATATGTGTGTGTGTGTGTGTGTGTGATCATTTCATTTTCACGTTTTAGTTGGTCATAATGCAAAAGTGTATGCTGTCATGGTCTGTTGTCTGGTGTTTCTGTGTTCTGTCTGTTTGTTTCTTTTAGTCTTTTCTTGAGTTTAATTTAGTTCTTTGTCTCCTCTCAGTTGTCTAGTGTCTTTGTCTTGCCCTGTTAAGCTTTCTGTTTTTGTTTCTGTGTTGTATTTGTTTAGTCAGCTCTTTGTTCCCACTGTGAGGTTGGCTCCCTCTCCTGGACTTTCCATGTGTTTTCCATTCAACTAACCCTGCTCCATTTTAGTTATTTCAGATTTAGTTTATTTCCCTGTCCTGTCCCAGATTAGTTAAATTCCTGTTTAGTTTACTTCCCTGTTCAGTCCCAGTTTAGTTATTCATGTTACATGTTTTAGTTAGTTCCCTAGCCCTGGTCTGTTATTTATTACTTCCCCAAGTGTTCACTCTGGTCCTTCCTGGTGTTGTGCTGCAATTAGTCTGATTATTTTCACCTTTGTCCCAAGCCCTGCCTGTGTGTATATAAGTTCCTCTGTGAGTTCTGTCTTTGTCGGTTCGTCATCGTTTTGGGTTCATCCTAGTCCTGTTCCCCGAGTTCCCTGAGTTATGTGAGTTATGCTGCCATTGTCAGCCTTTTTTCTGTTTGAACAATTAAAGTATTTATTTTTGTACTTTGCCTCCTGAGTCCTGTCTGCAAATGGGTTCTTTCCACGGTCCCTGAGCCTGGACCCTAACATATGCAAGTAATAATGAAAGGTAATAATGAATGTAATTGTCGACACATGCTTACAGTCTAGTGAATCAGTAGATTCTAGTATTATTACTGGTATCAGGAAATATTAAAAAATATACAATTATGACAATTTTTATTTACTTCCTGCAGGATGTGCTGTTTGCAGTACCATAACGTCAACTGGTGTCCTGACTGAAAAGAGGGTCTCCATATCGGAGGAGTGGGCCTCCTTCAAGATCCAGTCATCAGGCTCAGGTTTGTTGTGCATTTATTAAAATGTAAGCATCACAGACATTTTGCAATGTTAAATATGCTTAAAATTCAAAATAAATTGTCAATTACATTGCACTACATTGCATTTTTGTCTCTAAATGTCCTGATTCATCTCAGTAATCTAGGTAGAAAAAGGAAAAATTAAGTAGGTCCTCCGGACAGGTTTTTGTCTCTAAGCACAGTATACCCACTACAAAAATGTAGACTACACCACTGCCATTAACCTCACGCAGACTCTTCCACTGGTATATTTTCATCTTTTAATTACTTCTTGGTCTGCTGCATTCATACATCTCCTCCTACATGTCTTTGCGTGAGTGCAGCTACAGCATGCACTCTCAGGACATGATCACCTGCAGTGTTCCGTCAGTGAGGACTGAACTTGGCAAAAGGACCTTCTCCTACTCTGCTCCTGCTTCCTGGAATATCTTACAAAAAGATCTGAAGCTCTCGGCCTTGACCTCTCTAAATGGTTTTAAGAATCTGTTGGAATCCTGGCAAAAACCCAATGCAGACATGTTCCTGTTACTGATTACTGCTACTGATTTTCTACATCTACTTTATAATGTTTTTGTTACTTTAATATTTTGTTTTTAATTTGTAAAAAAAAAAAATCTGTATTTCTCTTTTATATCAAAGTCAAAGTCAACTTTATTGTCAGATCTGCAATATGTACTGTACAGGACATACACAGGACCGAAATTGCGTTTCTCTCAGTCCCTCGGTGCAACAGTAAACATCTAAACATTGAAACACTGAAACATATAATAATAGACATAAGCATAAAATAGTAAAACTAACACTGTCCTGAGTTTTTGCATAGTGGTATAAGAGTATGAAAATCTACACCAACTCTAAAACTAAAACATTAAACATTTAATGAACATAATACTGTACATAATATTTGTCTGTTGTTGATTGTTTAAGGAAATTTCTACTGTTATTGTTGTCATCACTCTTTAGTTTGTAGCAGGTCGCTCTTGTTAATGAGTCCTCGAGGCTCAATGAGATTAACCTGACGAAATAAAGGTTGAATGAATGAATATGTCCAATCTTCTAATTTCCTCTTTGCTGCATAATGTACATTGCATTTATTCTAGCGTTAGGTAAATGTATCTTGAAGGAGAATAGCACTTAAATAAAAGTCCAACAAGGATATTCATTTAGAATTAAGAATAACTCACCCTTTTTTCATTCAACCTTTATTTAGTCAGGTAAATCTTTTGAACCTCATGGGCTCATTTACGAAAGCGACCTGCTAAAACTAAAGAACAATGAACAGCAGTGGTAGAATTTCATTAAACAATAAACAAACAAACAATAAACAATAGAAAACAAAAGAGAGAAAAAAACAAAAGATTTTTTTTTTTTTTTTTAACAAAGTATCAAAAAACTAGCAAAACATTATAAGGTAGACGTATAAAATCAAAGACAGGAACAAATCTGCATTGGTTTTTGCCAGGATTCCAACAGATTCTGAAAACCATTTAGAGAAGTCAAGGTCGAGAGCTTCAGATCTTTTTGTAAGATATTCCATGAAGCAGGAGCGGAGTAGGAGAAGGCCCTTTTTCCAAGTTCAGTCCTCACTGACGGAACACTGCAGGTAATCATGTCCTGAGAGCGCACACTGTAGCTGCACTCACGTAAAGACATGTAGGAGGAGATGTATGAGGGCAGCAGACCAAGAAGTGATTTAAAGATGAAAATGTACCAGTGGAAGAGTCTGCGTGAGGTTAATGATGTCCAGTTAACCAGTGAATACAGGGTGCAGTGGTGGGTACGATAATCACAACCAGTTATGAATCTTAGTGCACCATGATAGACAACATCCAACATCCGCAGGGTGCTTGTAGGAGCATTCATGTAGAGAATGTCACCGTAATCAATGGAGGGAAGGAAAGTCACAGACACAAGGCGTTTCCTAACATTCAGTGATAGACATGATCTGTTTCTGAAAAAGAAACCCAGTTTAACTTTCAGTTTCTTCACTAGGTTTTCCACGTGGAGTTTAAAAGAGAGTGGACTACCAGATATAATATATGTAATAACCAATCAAGTCGCTCCTGTCCAATAAAAGCGTACAAATGAAGGTGACAAAAATCTATCCAGACTTTAACACTAGCAAACCCAGGGGAAAAAAAAACACTAGAACTGCCATGAGTTTGTCAAAATGACAATTCTTCCATTAGGTGTCATGAGCCTGGGGGTGGATATCTTTGTTTGTGGGTAAACATCCCCTCCTGAGAATCTTCTCCCAGCATAATCTTCTCCAGTAGGTCAAAACAAAAGATCCCCCTCACACAAAGAACATTCATTTACATACATCCCCCACAAATTAACCACACATTCCAACAGCATTTCCAACTTGCTTCTACAGAGAGAGAGAGTTGTTTTCACCAGAGACTGCTCTGTAGGTGGGGGGGGGGTTCTTACAAGCTTTGATCAAAAATAATGTTACACTGAATTTTATTTTTTTATTTTTTTTCATTCAACCTTTATTTAGTCAGGTAAATCTTATTGAGCCTCGAGGCCAATGAAACACATACATTAAACAATAAACAATAGAAAAGTAGCAAAAACATCCATCCATCCATCCATCCATCCATCTTCTTCCGCTTATCCGGGGTCGGGTCGCGGGGGTAGCAGCCTAAGTAGGGAGGCCCAGACTTCCCTCTCCCCAGCCACTTGGTGCAGCTCCTCCAGGGGAATCCCAAGGCGTTCCCAGGCCAGCCGAGAAACATAGTCCCTCCAGCGCGTCCTGGCTCTTCCTCTGGGTCTCCTCCCGGTGGGACATGCCCGGAACACCTCCCCAGGGAGGCGTCCAGGAGGCATCCTAACCAGATGCCCGAGCCACCTCAACTGGCTCCTCTCGATGTGGAGAAGCAGCGGCTCTACTCCAAGTCCCTCCCGGATGACTGAGCTTCTCACCCTATCTCTAAGGGAGAGTCCAGACACCCTGCGGAGAAAACTCATTTCAGCCGCTTGTATCCGAGATCTTGTTCTTTCGGTCATAACCCAAAGCTCATGACCATAGATGAGGGTGGGAACGTAGATCGATCGGTAAATTGAGAGCTTTGCCTTTTGACTCAGCTCTCTCTTCACCACGACAGACCGGTACAGCGCCCGCTTCACTACGGACACTGCACCTATCCGCCTATCGATCTCACGCTCCAGTTTTCCCTCATTCGTGAACAAGATCCCGAGATACGTAAACTCCTCCACTTGGGGCAGGACCTCCTCCCCGACCCGGAGAGGGCATGCTACCCTTTTCCGGCTCAAGACCATGGCCTCGGATTTGGAGGAACTGATCCTCATCCCGGCCGTATCACACTCGGCTGCAAACCGCTCCAGTGAAAATTGTAAATCACGAACTGATGAAGCCAGTAGGACCACATCATCTGCAAAAAACAGAGAAGCGATTCTAAGGTCACCAAAACAAATCCTCTCAACACCTTGGCTGCGCCTAGAAATTCTGTCCATAAAAGTTATGAACAGAATCGGTGACAAAGGGCAACCTTGGCGGAGTCCAACTTTTACCGGAAACGAGCCTGACTTACTGCCGGCAATGCGGACCAAGCTATTTATATATATATATATATATATATATATATATATATATATATATATATATACAGGTAGTCCCCGACTTANATGTATATATATATATATATATATATATATATATATATATATATATATATATACATATATATATATATATATATATATATATATATATATATATATATATATATATATATATATATATATATATATATCATATATATATATATATCACACACTTTATGGTATTGTAGGCCATTGCATTAGGTAATACATTCAGCAATTACTTTTACTTTAATACTTTAAGTATTTTTAAAAGCAAGTACTTATTTACTTTTACTTAAGTAAAAATATTAATATGGTACTTCTACTTTTACTAGAGTATATTTTTGTCTGTTTATTTGCACTTTTACTTAAGTACAGTGTTTGAGTATTTTCTCCACCACTGGATTTACCTGACTATATAAATATGCCCCAAGGCCTCCTCCCCGCCAACAGATTGGAATGGCCTCATATACATACCAATGGCTTTAAAAATGCTAATTCAATTTGTCAGTTTGACAATCCCATGGGTTGCATAGGTAGAATTGTCATTTTGACAAAAACTGGTAGAGCTAGTGTTAAAGTTTAGGGTCTGGTTCGCAGAGTATTGGTCTGCTGCCCTCATACATCTCCTCCTACATGTCTTTGCGTGAGTGCAGCTACAGTGTGCGCTCTCAGGACATGATCACCTGCAGTGTTCCGTCAGTGAGGACTGAACTTGGAAAAAGGGCCTTCTCCTATTCTGCTCCTGCTTCATGGAATATCTTACAAAAAGATCTGAAGCTCTCGGCCCTGACCTCACTAAATGGTTTTAAGAGTCTGTTGGAATCCTGGCAGAAACCAATGCAGATATGTTCCTGTCTTTGATTTTGTACATCTACCTTATAATGTTTTTGCTACTTTTTTCTTTTGTTTATTGTTTAATGTAATTGTATCATTGCTGTTCATCATTCTTTAGTTTGTAGCAGGTCGCTTTCGTAAATGAGCCCTCGAGGCTCAATAAGATTTACCTGACTAAATAAAGGTTGAATGAAAATTGTTTTCACAAATATTCAATGAAAAAAACTAACAGTTAAGTAAAATTAAAATAGTAATCAAAACTTTTGGAATTGTAATGATTTCTTTTTTTAAACAAAAACGTTTGTTTAAAAACTTTATTTTTAATAAAATAACTAATTTTTTCTCTCGTGAACAGTTATTTTCAAAACAAACTTTTATTATTTTATTTTTATTACATGTTTGTGCTGCTGTGTGGAGTAATGTTTTTCTATGATATTAGTGCTTAGTGTATTTTTAGTTGATATTTTTCTTAGTTCTTAGTTAGATGTATGGGAGCCTGTGTAAATAATCTTGTTTATCACATGTACCACATGTGGTGCGAATGACAATAAAGGTTCTCTCTGACTTTCACTCAGACTGTTAGATAAAATCTTGGCACCTTCTTTTGAGGGGTATTGTCTTTGAAATTGGGTGATTAAAACACTAGCAATACCAGTTTTTGTCAAAAAGACAATTTTACCTATGCAACCCATGGGATTGTCAAACTGACAAATTGAATTAGCATTTTTAAAGCCATTGGTATGTATATGAGGCCATTCCATTCTGTTGGCGGGGAGGAGGCCTTGGGGCATATTTATATATTCATTCATTCAACCTGTATTTAGTCAGGTAAATCCAGTGGTGGAGAAAATACTCAAACACTGTACTTAAGTAAAAGTGCAAATAAACAGACAAAAATATACTCTAGTAAAAGTAGAAGTACCATATTAATATTTTTACTTAAGTAAAAGTAAATAAGTACTTGCTTTTAAAAATACTTAAAGTATTAAAGTAAAAGTAATTGCTGAATGTATTACCTAATGCAATGGCCTACAATACCATAAAGTGTGTGTACTGTATGTAAATTTTCTGCATTACATAAATATATATATACATAATACATAATACATAATATATAAGTATATATATATAATAATAATAAACTTTATTTGTATAGCACCTTCCACAATGCCTTGCATTGACCAAGGTGCTTAACAGGATAAAAAGAAGAATAAACGGGAACAATAAATCAATGAAAATAGAATAAGAAACCACAGCGATAAAAGAAGGCAATGGAAATAAAAAATGCTACATACTAAAATAACACAAGTAATAAAAGTTACATACAGAAAGCTTTTTTGAACAAGTGGAAATAAAAATGCAATTGAAATAAAGATGCTACATACTAAAATACAAAATAATAAAAGTTACACACTGAAAGCTTTTTTGAACAAGTGGGTCTTCAATTTGGTTTTGAACAGAGTCGGATCGGAGGTGGCACGCAGCTCAAGGGGGAGGCTGTTCCAGGCTTTTGGGCCGGCGACAGAAAATGACCGGTCTCCCCATTGTTTGTACCTCGAGCGAGGCACCTCCAGCAGGTGTTGACTGGCAGATCGTAAGTCCCTGCCAGGCTGATGGACTTTCAGAAGTTCTGAGATGTAGAGGGGAGCAAGTCCATTCAGAGCTTTGAAAACAAACAGCAGCAACTTGAACTGTATCCTGAACTGAACTGGGAGCCAGTGTAGAGAGGACAGGACAGGAGTGATGTGTTCATATTTTCGTGTGTTGGTCAAAAAGCGCGCGGCAGAGTTCTGTACAAGCTGTAAACGGGAGATGGAGGATTGATTAATGCCAAGATACAAAGCATTACAATAATCAAGTCTGGAGGTCACAAAGGCATGGATGGCCTTCTCCAGATCACCACGACTAAGAAATGACTTGACTTTGGAGAGCAGACGGAGCTGAAAGAAGCTGGTCTTGACAACAGAACTGATCTGTTTATCAAACTTTAAATTGGAGTCAAGCTGCACTCCAAGATTTCTGACCACCGAGTTGAAGTGGGGGAGGGGAAAACCAACACTGGGACTGGGAAGGATGTTGCTGGTGTCATCAGGTGCACCAAACAAAATGCATTCAGTTTTATCTGTGTTTAGGTGGAGGAAGTTTTGAGAGAGCCAGTGCTTAATGTCATTTAAGCAGTTGACAAGAGTGTTTGAACTGAGTGAGGGGTTGGGAGTGACTGGCAGATAGATTTGTAAATCGTCTGCATACATGTGAAAAGACAGGTTATGACGTGCAATGATTGATCCTAATGGCAGCATGTAAAGAGAGAAGAGGACTGGCCCTAGAATAGATCCCTGTGGTACGCCAGAGGTCAGAGGGGTTGATGAAGAGGAGGACAGATCGCCTATCATGACAGAAAAAGTTCTCCCAGACAGGTAAGATTTGAACCATTCAAGCACAGCTCCCTGGAGGCCAACCTGCTGAGACAAGCGGTTGATTAGTACCTGATGGTCGACGGTGTCAAAAGCTGCTGAGAGGTCTAACATCACCAGCAGAGCAGGGTTTTTTGCATCCAGGGACAGAAGAATGTCATTCTGTACTTTGAGCAGTGCAGATTCAGTGCTGTGACGAGCTCGAAAACCTGACTGAAATTTTTCAAACAGGTTGTTGAGTTCTAGAAAAGATTGAAGTTGAATAAAAACAATCTTTTCTAGGACCTTTGATAGAAATGACAGATGGGAAACTGGCCTGAAATTAGAGAGAGCTGTAGGATCTAGGCCTGGTTTTTTTAGAAGAGGCCTGACCACAGCATGTTTGAAAGCAGATGGCACAAAACCTGAAGTTAGACAGCTGTTGATAAATGACAAAACACAAGGACCAATTACATCAAAGCATTGTTTGAACATTTTAGAGGGAATGATGTCCAGAGAACAGTTTGTTGGTTTCATCTGCTGAACCACCTTGGTGAGTTGAGGCAGTGAGACGAGATCAAACTGGTCAAAAACAGCAGTGGTTATTGTAGAGGTACATGACAGGATGGTGTTGGATGAACTGACAATGTTCTGTCTGATAGAGTCTATTTTGTTGACAAAATAGCTCTGAAAGTCATCGCAGGTAGACTATATAGGTATATATATCTATATATATATATACATGTGTATATATATCTATATATATACATGTATGTATATATGTATATATGTATGTATGTATGTATATGTATATATGTATGTATGTATATGTATATATGTATGTATGTATATGTGTGTGTGTGTGTGTATATGTGTGTGTGTGTGTATATATATACAAGTAGTCCCCTACTTACGAGCGAGTTCCGTTACAACGAGGCGCTCGTAACATGGAAATCTCGTAATTTGGAACGGCCGCCACGTGTCTCGTAAGTCCGGAATTTCGCTCGTAAAGGGCAAGATACACTCGAGCGTCCTCACGATACGCCAATACGCAGCGTACGTACGCCCCGTACGCAGCGTAGCCCCGCGTAGCCCCTCAGGGCAAGTACGCGCAAAAGTATTTTTTTACTACGCATACGCGATTCGCATACGCGATGCGCGGTGTCTGATCTAAACTTCCCCGGCGCCGGACTGTTTTGTATGTTACACAAATGAAATAAATTCCTCTTTTTTATCGCTGATCGGGCCTTTTCTTTTGTTTTTTTGCCTAAAGTCAAGTAACCGCTTCTTCCTCCGTTCACTCGATGAATGAAATGAATGAATTCAGGTCCTACCTGGGTGCGCGATGTTTTATATATTCCCTGGTGGGCTGTGGGCTGCAGGAAAAGCACTCCGTGCTCAGCTGCTCATATTACAACAAGGAGAACGCGAGCGTTTGGAGCGAAAAACTAGCGGAAGTGACGATCGGAAGTGACGGTACGGAGGAAATGACGTTAGAATTTGGAGCGAAAACACGAGAATCTACGCGAGAACGAAAGCCGAGTGTAGCAGCGGCTCCGTATACGCGCGTATACGTCCGTATACGCGCGTATACGGAGTCTGCTTCAGTGTATCTCGGGCTTAAGTTGGAACGGTTTTGCTAGCGCGACTACAAACACTCGTTTTTCATCGAAAAACCGCTTATGAGTGCATAAAAATGATCGGAAACGTGTGTCCACATGTTTAGCTAACGAACTGTGGTGAAAAAACACAGAAAAACTCAGTATTTTTTGCGTTTTTTCCAAAAATTTGCCAGCTCGTAAGTCCGGATGCTCGTAGGTCAGAGCGCTCGTAAGTCGGGGACTACCTGTATATATATATATATATATATATATATATATATATATATATATATATATATATATATATATATATATATATATATATATATATATATATATATATATATATATATATATATATATATATATATATAAATAGCTTGGTCCGCATTGCCGGCAGTAAGTCAGGCTCGTTTCCGGTAAAAGTTGGACTCCGCCAAGGTTGCCCTTTGTCACCGATTCTGTTCATAACTTTTATGGACAGAATTTCTAGGCGCAGCCAAGGTGTTGAGAGGATTTGTTTTGGTGACCTTAGAATCGCTTCTCTGTTTTTTGCAGATGATGTGGTCCTACTGGCTTCATCAGTTCGTGATTTACAATTTTCACTGGAGCGGTTTGCAGCCGAGTGTGATACGGCCGGGATGAGGATCAGTTCCTCCAAATCCGAGGCCATGGTCTTGAGCCGGAAAAGGTAGCATGCCCTCTCCGGGTCGGGGAGGAGGTCCTGCCCCAAGTGGAGGAGTTTACGTATCTCGGGATCTTGTTCACGAATGAGGGAAAACTGGAGCGTGAGATCGATAGGCGGATAGGTGCAGTCCGCAGTGAAGCGGGCGCTGTACCGGTCTGTCGTGGTGAAGAGAGAGCTGAGTCAAAAGGCAAAGCTCTCAATTTACCGATCGATCTACGTTCCCACCCTCATCTATGGTCATGAGCTTTGGGTTATGACCGAAAGAACAAGATCTCGGATACAAGCGGCTGAAATGAGTTTTCTCCGCAGGGTGTCTGGACTCTCCCTTAGAGATAGGGTGAGAAGCTCAGTCATCCGGGAGGGACTCGGAGTAGAGCCGCTGCTTCTCCACATCGAGAGGAAGAGGGAAGTGTGTGCCTCCCTACTTAGGCTGCTACCCACGCAACCCGACCCCGGATAAGCGGACGAAAATGGATGGATGGATGGATGGATGTTTTTGCTACTTTTCTATTGTTTATTGTTTAATGTATGTGTTTCATTGGCCTCGAGGCTCAATAAGATTTACCTGACTAAATAAAGGTTGAATGAAAAAAAATAAAAAAATAAAATTCAGTGTAACATTATTTTTGATCAAAGCTTGTAAGAACCCCCCCCACCTACAGAGCAATAAGTCTCTGGTGAAAGCAACTCTCTCTCTCTGTAGAAGCAAAATGCTGTTGGAATGTGGGGTTATTTGTGGGGGGTGTATGTAAATGAATGTTCTCTGTGTGAGGGGGATCCTTTGTTTTGACCTACTGGAGAAGATATGCTGGGAGAAGATTCTCAGGAGGGGATGTTTACCCACAAACAAAGATCTCCACCCCCAGGCTCAAGACACCTAATGGAAGAATTGTCATTTTGACAAACTCATGGCAGTTCTTGTGTTTTTTTTTCTCCCCTAGGATTGCTAGTGTTAACCCATAGATATAATATACACTAAGACATCCCCGCTGTTGGCCAATGGAGACCGACATCGTCAGACGGCGGCCATCTTGGCACAGACAGAACGCCCACTCTAACATGAATGTGAATGGTGCATTTACTATTAAAATAACCATAACTTGCTTTATTTTCAACCGATTTTAAAACGGTTTGGTTTGTTATAAATGTGAGAGATGTTGTTATAATATGGTGAACTTAAGATGGACGTTCACATGAAA
>JBBPBX010001984.1:85078-95455 GCA_038048925.1 Garcialebias charrua | reverse complement strand
AGAGTCAGAGAGTCAGAGAGTCTTTATTGTCATTTGCACCGCATGTGGTACATGTGATGAAAACGAGATTATGTACACAGGGTCCCAGTTACATCCAACAACAAATGCAAGAGAAAAACAGTAATAACATCTAGAATTAACTAAGAAAAACATCAACTAGTAATACACTAAGCCCTAATGTAGTAGGAAAAACATCATTATAAACAGCAGCACGAACATGAGTCTGTATGAGCAGATGGTCACAGATGAACACAGATGAACACAGCAACAAGAAAACAGATCAGCATCAGCATGATGTGATATTTTGCAGTGTTTATTTTTATTTTATTTTTATTTATTCATGAGTCTAACAGCCTCAGGGTAGAAGCTGTTCCTCAGTCTAGTGGTTCTACATTTGATGCTCCTCAACCTCCGTCCTGAGGGGAGTGGGGCAAAGAGTGAGTGTGCTGGGTGAGTGAGGTCTTTCATGATGCAGGTGGCTCTTTTTCTGCATATGCTACATACATACATCCATACATACATACATACATACATACATACATACATACATACATACATACATACATACATACATACATACATACATACATACATACATACATACATACATACATACATACATACATACATACATACATACATACATACATACATACATACATACATACATACATACATACATACATACATACATACATACATACATACATACATACATACATACATACATACATACATACATACATCCATACATCCATCACATACATACATACATACATACATACATACATACATACATACATACATACATACATACATACATACATACATACATACATACATACATACATACATACATACATACAATACATACATACATACATACATACATACATACATACATACATCATTATCTTTACCCGCATCTTTCTTTTCAGGTCGCAGGGGTCACTGGTGCCCATGTCCAGCTATCATGGTGCAAGAGGCGGGGGACACCCTGGACAGGTCTCCAGTCCATCACAGGGACACAGAGACAAACAAGACAACCATTCACTCTCTCACTCACACTTAAGGACAATTACAAATTACCAGTCAGTCTAACATGCATGTTTTTGGTGTGTGGGAGGAAACCAGAGTACCCGGAGAAAACCCACACATGCACAGAGAGAACACGCAAACCCCACCCAGAAAGGCTCCTGGTTGATATTCAGTCCAGCAACCTTCTTGCTGAGAGGCAACACCAACTGTACCACCGTGCCGCTAATAGCAAAACACTAGCTAAAAAAAAATAAAGACAGTTAAAAGCTTAAATGTGATCCTTATAAAAAATAGCAAAACATTAGTTAAAAGTTAAAGTAGCAAAATCTAAAAAATGCTAGCTAAAAGTGGCAAAACAATATCAAAACCAAAAATTTTTTTTTCATTTGGAGGTGTAAATGTCTGTGATGGTGGGGAGACTGACTCCCACAGACTTCTGTGCAGCCTTCACCACTCTCTGTAGAGCTTTCCTCTCTGCAACTGTGCAGCCTCCATGCCACACATTGATGCTGGAGCACAGGATGCTCTCCACTGCACACCTGTAGAAGGAGTTGAGGACTGAGCTTCTCAGACCAGCTCGTCTCAGCCGTCTGAGGAAGTAGAGTCTCTGATGACCTTTCTTGATCAGGCTGGTGGTGTTGTTGCTCCAGCTGAGGTTATCATTCAAGTGTACACCTAGGTACTTGTAGCTGGAGACCACCTCCACCGCAGATCCACCTATGTACAGTGGGGTGTGGGTGTGTTTGTTCCTTCTGAAGTCCACAATCATCTCCTTCGTCTTCTTCACATTCATGTGAAGGTTGTTCTCTTTGCACCAGCTCTCCAGGTGCTCCACCTCCTGTCTGTAGCTGGATTCATCATTATCTGTGATGCATCCCACCACCGCTGTATCATCTGCAAACTTAACAATATGACAGCCTGGATGTGTGGCTGTACAATCATATGTGAGCAGAGTGAACAGAAGAGGGCTCAGCACACATCCTTGAGGAGAGCCAGTGCTGAGGGTTATGGTGGAGGAGGAGAAGTTGTGGATCTTCACGGACTGTGGTCTGTTTGTTAAGAAGTCTAGTACCCAGTTACAGATGGAGGGGCTTAGTCCAAGTGTGGATAGTTTGTCTATCAGAGTTTGGGGGATCATGGTGTTGAAGGCAGATGTGAAGTCCACAAAGAGCAGACGCACGTATGAGTCCTTCTGATCCAGGTGGGTGAGAGCAGTGTGGACCACGGAGGAGATGGCGTCCTCTGTTGATCGGTTCTCGCGGTATGCATATTGATGAGGGTCCTCGTTGATGTTGACGGTTGTCTTGATGTGGGACATGACCAGTTTCTCAAAACATTTAGCGACTATCGGGGTGAGAGCCACTGGTCTATAGTCATTCAGACCAGTCACTGTGGAGCTTTTTGGGACTGGGATGATGGTGGCAGTCTTCAGGCAGGTGGGAACTGACTCCAGTGAAAGTGAGGTGGTGAAGACGTCAGCCAGCACCTCACAGAGCTGGTCCGCACATTCCTTCAGAACTTTCCCTGGGATGTTGTCTGGACCCGTAGCTTTATGAGGGTTGATCCTTCTGAGACTACCTCTCACTTCTGCTGCGGTCACTTTGAGGTGCTCCTCGTCTGGTGATGAGGTGAGTCTGGTGCTAGCTGGTCTGTTTGGATCTTCAAAACGTGCATAAAACTTATTGAGGGCATCAGGCAGAGATGGGTCCCTGGGGCATTGTTTGCTTTTGCCCTTGTAATCTGTTAAGCATTTGATGCCCTGCCACATGCTCCGTGGATCATGTGAGGTGAACTGTCCCTCGATCCTCTGTGCATACGCGGCTTTGGCCTTCTTTATGCCATCATCCAGTTCTTTCCTGCACTTTCTCAACTCCTCAGTATCTCCAGACTTGAATGCAGTGTCCCTGGCTGCCAGCAGGGTGCGGACATCCTTATTTAGCCAGGGTTTTTGATTGGGGTAAAATTTAACATACTTTCTTATGGATACATTTTCAGCGCATGTACTGATGTAACCCAGGACTGAGGAAGCATAAAGTTCCAGGTCAACTGAACTTCCATTCGTAGCTGCCTCTTTGAAGACAGACCAGTTTGTGTTTTCAAAGCAGTCTCTCAGCATGGGGGTACTATCTTGGCGCCACATCCATACATATGTGCATCCATACATACGTATGTACATCCATACATACATATGTACATACATACATACATCCATACATACATATGTACATCCATACATACGTACGTACATCCATACATACATATGTACAACCATACATACATATGTACAACCATACATACATCCATACATACATATGTACATCCATACATACATATGTACATCCATGCATACATCCATACATATGTACATCCATGCATACATCCATACATATGTACATACATCCATACGTACGTACGTACATCCATACATCCATCCATACATCCATACATACATCCATCCATACATACATGCGTACGTATGTATGTACATCCATACATCCATACATACATCCATACACATCCATACATACATCCATACACATCAATACATACATCCATACATACAGTACATATGTACATCCATCCATACATCCATACATCCATACATCCATCCATCCATACATACATACATACATGCATTCATCATACATACATACATTCAATACATATGTTAGGGCTGGACGATATGGCCAAAATTTTTATCACGATATAGTTCTTAATTTCGGTCGATAAACGATATAATTCGATATCGATATAAACAATATAAAAGCCTAAAAAAAACTATAAACTATACAAATAAATTAATGTTCTCCTTGTATTTGTATTTAGCCTCCAAAAAGATGGAAATCACCATCAAATAAACATAAACTTCTCAACCCAATAATTCTCAGTCGGGTCATCTGGACACTTTCTTTTTTATAGAAACGTTTCACCCTCCATCCTCCATCCAATTTCTATAAAAAGAAACTGTCCAGATGACCCGACTGAAAATTATTGGATTTGGTACGTGGATTATTGAGCATGAACTTTCTTGCCATAAAATTCTCAACTGTGTCAATATTAATAGTTTTAACTTTAAACATCTTTAAAATTTACAGCATTGAAATTCATAGTTAATTAAATAAAACTTTTGGGTGTTGTTATTTATAAGAAGCTGACATAGAAATCTCATGGAAATTACTTAAGAATAAAAATAACAAAATCAATTGCATTACTGTATAAAGTAAAATAGTTTTTGAATGACAAAGTTTTGAATATATTGAATAATGTAATGATTGTTATTTAATCTGTTGTATTGAAGTTTGGGGAAAAGCATGTAAAACTATTACAAACCCTGTTTGTTTTTTTTTGTTTTTAAAGAGCTATAAGAATTATTAGTAGGAAGTGCTATGGTCACCCAACAAATATTTCATCAGTTTAATGTACATGCATACATGCATACATGCATACATACATACATACATACATACATACATCATTACATACATCCGTACATCCGTACATACGTACGTACATCCATACATACGTGCGTACATCCATACATACGTGCGTACATCCATACATACGTGCGTACATCCATACATACGTGCGTACATCCATACATACGTACGTACATCCATACATACGTGCGTACATCCATACATACGTACGTACGTACATCCATACATACATCCATACATACATCCATACATACATCCATACATACATCCATACATACATCCATACATACATCCATACATACATCCATACATACATCCATACATACATCCATACATACATCCATACATACATACATCCATACATACATACATACATACATACATACATACATCCATACATACATACATACATACATACATACATACATACATACATACATACATACATACATACATACATACATACATACATACATACATACATACATACATACATACATACATACATACATACATACATACATACATACATACATACATACATACATACATACATACATACATACATACATACATACATACATACATACATACATACATACATACATACATACATACATACATACATACATACATCCATACATCCATACATACATACATACATACATACATACATACATACATACATACATACATACATACATACATACATACATACATACATCATTATCTTTACCCGCATCTTTCTTTTCAGGTCGCAGGGGTCACTGGTGCCCATGTCCAGCTATCATGGTGCAAGAGGCGGGGGACACCCTGGACAGGTCTCCAGTCCATCACAGGGACACAGAGACAAACAAGACAACCATTCACTCTCTCACTCACACTTAAGGACAATTACAAATTACCAGTCAGTCTAACATGCATGTTTTTGGTGTGTGGGAGGAAACCAGAGTACCCGGAGAAAACCCACACATGCACAGAGAGAACACGCAAACCCCACCCAGAAAGGCTCCTGGTTGATATTCAGTCCAGCAACCTTCTTGCTGAGAGGCAACACCAACTGTACCACCGTGCCGCTAATAGCAAAACACTAGCTAAAAAAAAATAAAGACAGTTAAAAGCTTAAATGTGATCCTTATAAGAAAGGCTCCTGGTTGATATTCAGTCCAGCAACCTTCTTGCTGAGAGGCAACACCAACTGTACCACCGTGCCGCTAATAGCAAAACACTAGCTAAAAAAAAATAAAGACAGTTAAAAGCTTAAATGTGATCCTTATAAAAAATAGCAAAACATTAGTTAAAAGTTAAAGTAGCAAAATCTAAAAAATGCTAGCTAAAAGTGGCAAAACAATATCAAAACCAAAAATTTTTTTTTTTCTTTTGGCTGATCCTTTCTTCGGGGGTCTCCACTCCGAACTAACTCGCACAAAGCCTTGGCGACTGTTTTTACACCGGATATTCTTCCTGATACAACCACAGACCACCGAGCTACCACAGCCCTCTGTGTGGAGCAGAGATCTGATATGTATATAGGGCACTCGAGGGAGCAGATGGTGGGGGTTAAGGGCCTTGCTCAAGGGCCCAGAATGGGGCAAATAAGGTTGTAAGCAGGTGTGGGTGTTTCACCTTTCCCACTCACATTTGGATGTTGTCATCCGGGGGTCGACCCAGTGACCTTCCGATCACAGGACTACCTTCTCTAACCTCTGCGCCACCACTCCCCAAATCAAAACTGTATATGATTCCTATTTATAAGAACAAACTGCTAGCTAAATGCTAAAAGTAGTAAAAAGCAAGCTAAAAGTAACAAAAATGTTAGCAACAAAAAGCATCAAAACAAAGTAACAAAATGTAACAAAACGTAACAAAACACCAGCTAAAAGTAGCAAAATGTTATCAAAACTTAATGGTAAGTTGTTATTTAGCAAAACAAATGATTAGCTGAATTTTTTATTATAGGGTGTGTTAGGATAGCTGAAGCGCTTGGTAACTTCATTATCTACATGTACGTGTTCAGTGTCGGCTCCTGTGTTATATAAAGGTCTGTACGGACTTACGAGATTTTCATCTTACGAGATACTCGGAGGAACGGAACTCGCTCGTAAGTCAGGGACTACCTGTATTACACTTTTTGTTATTTCATTTTATGCTTATGTTTATTAAATGTTTAGTGTTTTAGTGTTGGTGTAACTTTTCATACTTTCAAACTACTACTATGCAAAAACTACTATGCAAAAACTCAGGACAGTTCAGTACAGTATTACACTTTTATCATTTCATTTTATGCTTATGTTTATTAAATGTTTCAGTGTTTTAGTGTTTAAATGGTTACTGTTGCACCAAGGGACTGAGAGAAATGCAATTTCAATCCTGTGTATGTCCTGTACATATTGCAGTTTTGACAATAAAGTTGACTTTGATTATCTGCATCTGTGTTGGAAGAGACACAGCTGGATCCAGTTCTAATATCACTGTTTATTGAACGAGGCAGGCAGATATTACACGTCACGCTGCACTATAACATACTAAATGTGCTATATAATAACAGTTTAACAATAATAAACAGTACAGTATTTATGTTAGCGTGGAAGATATATAAATTTTCCTGAGCTAAATGAAGCTATCTGGACTCATTACATCATGCCTAACATGCTGCATGTTGAAAATGAAGACACCAGGTTGATTTTTAATTTATTTATTTATTCAACACCACAAACTGTATATCACAAACACTGAGAATTAAATTGAACACTTTTAAAAACACGTTAACCGAACTTTAATGAACTGGACTCTGTTGTTTTCATCCTGGTGGAAACTGGACCCACATCCGAACCGGTTCGCTTCGTGGAACAGCTTCGACCTCGCAGGAAAAAAATAAAAATAAAACCTCAGTTGGTTGTTCTGTGATCGAACTAAACACAAGGAAACATTATTAAGAACATTGGCCCTCATGCACGAACCGTTCGTACGCACAGATTTGTTCTTAAACTGTGCGTACGAGTGATTTAGGATCATTTGTGGCATTCAACAATGTTTTCGTATCCTACGATTTTTTTCAGATACGAACAAAATTTACGAGTGGTCCGGACCTGTCGTATATTTTAGGAGCGTCGGTCTGCTGTCATCCAGACGGAATTTCTCCACTAATAACTTCATATTTCGTTATTTAGAAAATATTTAGAGTTTAAAAAAGTCACGCACCACAATTGTTTTTGACAATAGGTTCTGTTTGAAGTCGAATTATAATTTTAAATGTAATAATGACTAACGGATTAAAGTATTTAAATTAAAATCAATTTGTTATCAATGCCGTTTTCTAACACTACAATATTAATATGAAGATCTCAAACTGAAACCAACTTAAATTATGAATTAATTTAAGTTTAATTTGTCTCGGTAACGCAGACTTCGGTAACGCAGACTTTAGGTTGACCTCCTCCTGTTGCTGTCATAGAGCTCAGATAGCTCAATGAGTAGAGCGTTGCGTCGCAGTTCCGAACCTTATGGGTTCAATTCCCACATGGGACAACGTTTTTTTTTTCTCCTTTTAATTCATTCCAGATTTAAAAAACACAAGAAAACTATTTACAATACAACAAGAAATGAAGCATAAAGTCTTTTTAATCTGGAATGAATAAATAATCTAAAGAAAGAAGGAAAAAAAATAGTCATACCTTGTGGGAATCGAACCCACGAGGTCTCGATAAGCGGTGCAATGCTTTACCCAGTGGGCCACCAGGACACGTGTATATTTTAAGGTCCACATTTATTATAAACAAACATTCTTTGGCTTTAGTTGGTCATTTACTCCCATGAGTGACGCTGCTAATAAGGACAGATTTTCTTTTCTTGACCTCAGAGAGCAGAACTTCAATCTCCGCACCGGTAGAGTTCTTCTTTTTACTTTTCGCTGTCATTTTATGAACGAACACGTTTTGCCTCTGAGGCAGGAAACGTAGCCTTATATGGTGTTTTGAGGGGTGGGAATTATGTAAATAACCTCTCCGCGTGCACGCGCAGGTGAATA
The DNA here is from genome assembly GCA_038048925.1 of Garcialebias charrua. Classification (NCBI taxonomy): domain Eukaryota; kingdom Metazoa; phylum Chordata; class Actinopteri; order Cyprinodontiformes; family Rivulidae; genus Garcialebias; species Garcialebias charrua. The sequence goes on along the minus strand of JBBPBX010001984.1, from coordinate 86,953 downwards.
GAACAGGTGGGATTCATCATAGTACGCAGCTCATTTACACACTTTTCCTGAGGATAGAAGAGTTTGTTGAATCTGACGTGGCATGTTCGTACGAACGCTTTGTACGAACAAAAGTAGGAGAAATTTAGGATAAAAATACAAACATGTTCTTGCATGAGGGCCATTGTTTACCTGCTGTAACTCAGCTGATTTACACGGACTAAAGTCCGACATCGTCACTCGGCTCTGATCCGCTCAGCCTCTGGTGTGCAGCTTGTTAGATGAAGCGGGTCCCGCTTGGTGTCAAATCTGTCGACTCTTATCCAAAATCCAGCTTTAACTCGTTAGGTTGTTGACAACAACTGAACTTTTAGCCCCAGTGGAAAACAGACGAGGCAGCACGCATGCGCTTTAGTGAAGGTTCAAAAATTCACAGCACCATCTAATGGCCCGGCTTGGTAACTACAGTGAATTCATGAGGGCGGGGGGGAGTCATATCCACAGAATTCGCTCGTGTCAACGCAAATCTTTTTCCTCTAATTAACATACCCAAAACCTCTGTTTCCCCCCATTGTGTCCGTGTAAACAGGGCCTCAGACTTTAAGTTTAATAAACAGATAAACTCTGTGCTTCAATAAAGCATCTTCCAGTTTAGGCAGATTGCTAAACTTAAGTCCGTACTGACCAAATCCGACCTTGAAAAATTAGCCCATGCATTCGTTCCAACCCAAATAATGCACTGTTGGGGTCAGTCAGGCTGCACTTTCACGTCTTCAGCTTGTACAAAATACTGCAGCTCAACTCTTAACAGGAACTCATAGGTTTGAGAATAATTCACCAGTTTTGTCCTCCCTTCACTGGCTCCCTGTGCATGTCAGAATTTATTTTAAAAATATCCTGTTGAGCTTTAAGTGCATTAATGGGCTTGCACCCTCATACCTCTCTGACCTACTTCAACCAACTGTTCCTTCTCTGGAGCTGAGATCATCTGACCAGCTGCTTTTGGTTGTACCAAAAACCAGGCTGAAGCTCAGAGGAGATCGGGCTTTTTCAGTCATTGGCCCTAAACTTTGGAACAGCCTGCCCCTCATCATTAGACAGGCCACTTCACTCCCTGCTTTTAAATCTCTCCTGAAAACGTACCTGTATCCACTGCCATTTAACACAGTGTGATCTGATTTATTATCCCATTGTTTCTTAGTGTGTTTGTATTATTTACTTTTATTTTTGATGCTTTTTATTATATCTTGTTGTTTTTTATTGATTCTGTGATTTTAGTGTTAAGCACTTTGGTAATAGTTCCTGTTTTAAATGTGCTATTTACCGGTAGATACATTTGACTTGACTTGACAAAGTTAGCCTTATGAAAATTAGCATCACCATTATTAAGTATTGTTGACGTATTAAGCACATCAGACCAGTGGTGGAACTGTACCTGGACACCCAGGTTTGCATACCAGCCTCACACTGGAGTTAACAACGCCATCATCTACCTGCTGCACAGAGCCACCTGGACAGGGCAGGCAGCACTGCAAGTCATATTCTTTGACTTTTGTAACACCATAAGACCTGATCTAATCTGCAGTAAGCTCCTGGACATGCAGGTGAATGACTCGCTGGTCACCTGCATCAGAGACTACCTCACAGGTTGTTGGCCACAGTATGTGAGGCTGCAGAAAACCATCTTGGACACCATACTGAGCAGCACAGGGGCTCCTCAGGGGACGGTCATCTCACAGTTTCTGTTCACCCTCTACACCTCGGACTTCAGGTACAACTCACAATCCTGCCATCTTCAGAAGTTCTGGATGACTCTGCCATTGTGGGCTGCATCACTGGTGATCTGCAGTGGAAGTGGTCTCCAGCTACAAATACTTGGGTGTACACATGAATGAT
>JBBPBX010001984.1:64820-83763 GCA_038048925.1 Garcialebias charrua | reverse complement strand
AGATGTAGAACAAACAGACTAAAAACTCATTCATCCCTGACCCTGTAGAGATCAGGCGTCTCAACGAACAATGATGCTTTCTGTTATTTTAACGTCTCAATGTCTTGTCTGGATGTTTGTGTTCCTACTGACTGTGAAACAAATCACCCCGCCAAACTTTTAATGAAAGACCCCGTATGCTCTGTTAGTGCTCAGAGTACATGTTGGGGTGACTCTCAGCTACCACCACACCACATTTTAACTCAATTTCTTTAAAACTAACAGATGTACAACCAATTTTTTGTGTTAGCATAAATGATTAATTGTGGCGTCCTCAAATCACGTTGACTAAATGTTCATCAGTTGCAGATGGACACACAGATTACTTTCAGAGCCTCTGTCCACTGTTTAATGAAATATTTTGCTAACAGACAGACACACAATTACACCTCCGCTAGCATTTCATGGAATCAGGCAACAGTTTGATCAAATACCTCAGCAGGAATGTTGCTCATTATCTTCGTTTACTTTGGCTTATGTCTTTAGATGTGAAATTCTTTTACAAAAAAAAAAAACTTCTTAGAATCCCAATAAACCGCGGAACAAAAGCGACATCTGTGAAAGAACATAAATGTCAAAAGCAAAGCTGTACTCATTTCACCCGCAGAAAGTGAGAGCGCTCTTCAGCACCCAGATGCTACGATACCCAGAGCCTGCGAGCGGCTCATCGATGAATTATAGATTAGTATAAATGAGAGGGAGTTGCTGCACTTTCCTAAACGAGTGCAAAATTCAACATATTTAGAGTTTGATGTTTTGATGTTCGAAAACCCTGCTGAGAAGATCATTTGTTGGAAGGCTGGCAAAACAAAAATAAAGAGTATCTAAGGTTTGAGGTTTTTTCTACCAACAACCGACTACACACAAAAACCCATTTTAAGGCATGTGCAAAACAGAAGTAACATGAGTGTGGAAACCAAGAGCTTAGCAGCCATCTTGAACTAAAAAAAAGGAATTCTTCAATGAACGCTGCAACTTATTATTTTTTTAAATATTCTTTCTTTGTCACTGAATGGTGAGAAATAAGTGGAACACGTCCTCCAGGACAGACCCGAGCCACGTGCTCATCACTGTGCACAGCCTAATAAACCTGCATTACACAGCTTTTCCAATAATCTTCACCTGAGGGGCAGAGGCAGTAATGTATTCCTGCACGGCATTCCCTCATGCGCCACAAACTCCTGGTGCTTCATCATGACCATAATGGCTGATTTGATTTAAAGGGATCCAATTACTCTCCACAATGGAGTGATTTGATTGTTTACTGACGGAGATGGGAGAGTGTTATTGAAGAAAAATTGGAGGTAATTGTTTCAGGGAGATGCACGGAAAGATGAAACAGCTCGATTGTTTGTGGCTTCTGACTGTCGTCGTGCTTAATGATATCCAGAACATGTGGATACAACTCTTTACTTGTTCATTGGAAATATTACCCCTCTCTTTGCTTGTCCAGACTCTAACCTGTGTTGTCCCAACAGTGTTGATGATAATTAACAACTCCCTGAACATTGTATTTTAAAACAACAGAAGTGACCTCTCTCTTAAAGAAACCTAAGCTTGATTCCAACTCCTTTTCCAACTTTCGTCCCATCTCTAAATTGCATGTTCCCAGTAAATTACTAGAAAAAGTTGTAGAAACCCAACTCAGATCCTGCTTCTGTCACTTACAGATCTCTGATCCCTTTCAGTCTGGCTTTCTAAAACACAATTTCACTGAAATTGCTTTGGTAAAAGTCCACAACGATGGGTTAATGGCTGCTGATAAAGGAAAATGCTCTGTGTTAGTTCTGTTAGATCTTAGTGCCACCTTTGATACCACTGACCACACAAACTTATTAAAGAGGCTGAAGGTTCTGGCTGGTATTTCTGGCTCAGCTTTGGATTGGCTCACATCATACCTCTCTCACTGAACATTCTGCATCAGGACAGACAGTTGACTATGCCCCCTTAACTTGTGGGGTGCCACAAGGCTCAGTTCTGGATCCACTTTTGTTTTCATTTTATATTTCCCCACTTGCCAGCATTATTCAGTCCTTTTCTGATATTTCCCATCATATTTATGCTGATGAAAGTCAATAGTATTTTTTGTTTAGACCACACCAGCTGGACATGTGAGCCATCCTTTTCCAATGCTTGTCCCGTATCAGTGACTGGCTCGCCAGTAACTTCTTGGTTTTAAACACCATTAAGACATAAGGCCGGCGCAGAGCTCCGCGGTTGTCCGAACGGAGCTCGACGCGCGCATTGTGTGCGCGCGCGTTCATTGACACAGCTCTTTTCTCGTTCTCGGTCCTGATCCTTGTTGTAATATGAGCAGCTGCGCACGGAGGGGACTCAACTGAGGTCGCTGATTGGTCACTTGCTGACACGCCTACTGAAATGATTGACAGCTCATGAGACACGAGTGCTGGCTTTGGTCCAGACGAACAGCTGTTTGCTCCGCTGCTGCGCGGCGGTCTTTTATCACTTTATATGTTATATAAACTTCTAAAAAATAAAAATAAAAACAGGGAGCGCTATTCCAGCAGCCCATAGCCAACCAGGAAATACTTAAAACCTCCCGCTGCCAGGTAGGACATGAATTCATTCATTTCATTCATGGAGTGAACGGAGGATGAAGCGATTACTTGACTTTAGGCAAAAAAACAAAAGAAAAGGCCCGATCAGCGATAAAGAAGAGGAATTTAATTCATTTGTGTAACATACAAAACAGTCCGGCGCCGGGGAAGTTTATGGTCAGACACCGCGCAAGCGTGCGCGGTCGTAAAATTGGAGCTTGGCGCGTTCGCGCGAGCGTTCAAAGGCTTGTACAAGCGGCGCACGCACGGCGCTCACACAGCGGGGCGCCGCACTCGCTCGAGCGCGGAGCTCTGCGCCGGCCTATAGACTTTGACTACAGCTTCCAGTCACCTTCGTCCAAAAAGAAATCAGACAAATGCCTCTTCTTGCCCAGTAGCCATATCCAAAGTAAAAAATCTGGGAGTCACATTAGGACCATTTCCCATTCTTGTTTCTTTCATTTAAGAAACGTTTCTAAAATACGACCTATGGTCTCCAGAGTTGACCTAGAGAAAATTATTCACATTTTTGCATCATCGTGTCTGGACTACGTACTGCAATGCCCTTTTCACCTGCCTGGACAAGTCTTCTGTATCACGCCTACAAGTGATACAGAATGCAGCTGTCAGACTTCTCACCAAATCCAGAAAATACATCACCCCAGTTCTGCATTCACTTCACTGGCTCCCAGTCAAGATTAGAATCCGTTTTGAAGTCCTTGTGCTCATGTACAGAGCTTTAAATGGCTCCTGTGTATTTTTGTCAGCTTTTAACTAAATTCTCTGCTGCTCGTGACCTTCGTTCCCCGACACAGAATCTCTTGGCTGTTCCACGTATGCGACTGAAAGCGAAAGGGGACCGGGCTTTTCAGTCGGTGGGCCCAAGGCTGTGGCACAGTTTGCCCCTGCAGCTTCGTTCTGCTGACTCTGTGTGGAGGTTAACTGAAAACACTTTTATCCTCCCAGGCTGTTATGTCATGATTTGATTGTTCTTCTTGAAGTTCTTATGCTTGTTTTATTCTTCTAGCGTTGATTTTATTGTACAGTGTCTTGTGATTTTGTCTGTGATGAGCGCGTTATAAATGAACTTTACATGTACTTACATACTTAATTATGTCCAGAACATATGGATATGATTCTGAATCTTTTACGGGTACGTTTTACTGTTTTCTAGGCTAAACTAAAGCATGTAAAGCTTGAGATGACAATTTATCACCTAAATGTGACAAACTTTAACCTCCTGGCGCAATACTTATTGGTTTCTAAAAAAAAAAAAAAAATTCCAAGGAGTGTTTGGTGCTTCAAAGTTTAAACTGTTAATATAAAAAATGCAAATGATACATGAAAAATTACAAATCTAAACAACAACAACAACAACAAAAACTTTGACAGAATGTAGGGAAGTAGCGAGAGGTAAAATAACTGTGGCTAAATGCCTGTCCAAAGATTGAACCTATGAGGCCTTTTAAGCCATTATTTTTTTATGAATCTCGTTTCCTCTCCTGCCATGATTTACTGACTGAAGTATATTTATCTAAAATCACAATTGAAGACATACAAATGCCCGCTTGTAGCTGTATCCATTGTATCCATGGTAGTTGTGCTTCAGATGTGTCTGTTTGAGGTTGATATGTAAAGTTTCAGTGCCTCAGAATAAGGTTTAATCTGCAGTACATGACATTACTGACAGGTGGAGCCAGATTTAAACCTACTTGGCTGCCATTTGATTGAAAATATAAAAATAATGAGTTTTCAGATGTCAGTCACTGTAAAACTTAATGTGACGATGTGCCAAGGTTATAAAGACGTAAACCGTGAAGACACTTAAATATTATTATTGTCATTCAAGAGAAAAAAGAGGAGCACCAGAGGTACATCTTTAACTTCTTATGTCTTGTAGTCAAAAATAATTAATATAAAGTATTTTTCAAGTCAGTTCATGTACAGCACCTTGAAAAAGTTTTCAGACCCCTTGAATGTTTCCTCATTTTGTCACGGTACAACCACAAACCAACATATTTCACTGGGACTTCATGTGATAGACCAACACAAAGCAGTGCATGACTGTGAAGTGACAGAACAAAATGTTTTTCTGTTTTTCTTAACAAATAAAATTATGAAAAGTGTGGCTTTCATTTGCATTAAACCCCTTTTACTCTGATAACTGTAACTAAAATACAGTTCAACAAATGCTTTTAAAAAAATCACGCAATTATTAAGAAGAGTCCACCTGTAAGTATTTTTATCTTAGTGTAAATTCTGCGATCACTAGTGGTCAAGCAGCATCACGAAGAACAAGGAATGCACTGGCCAAGTCTGACTGTTCCATGGAGCTCTGTTCAACCCATGATCCGGAAATGAACAGTGTTCATATATCTGTCCACTTAAATGGATATTTTAATCCAAAAAGGAGTTCAGAAATCCAGGATAACTCTGGAGGAGGTGCATCACTGCTGAGGTGAAATAATTTGCCAACTGGACAATCATTAGTTATTTACTCCACAATTTGGCATGTATGGTGGAGTGGCAAGAAGAAAGCCATTGTTGAAAGAACTCAATAAGAAAAAGACTTCTGGACAGAAGTCAAAACGTTTTCTGCAACAAATAAAGTCCAGTTGATCCTGTATTGAACGCCTTTTTTGATTTCATCATGTCCTGGACGACTGAGAATCTTCACCAGCAACTCAATAAGAAGTCCAGTTTGAAGTAAGGATGAAGCAAACATGGAAGAAGGTGCTCTGAACATAATAATAATAATGAATTTAATTTATAACGCACTTTTCATTAATAAAAATCTCAAAGTGGTTTTAAACATGCTGGTTTAAAGCTCCCCTGACATCATCTTTTAACTTTCCATAAAATGGCACAACATATATATATATTAAGATTGACCTCTGATCGTTTTTGCTAAAACAATGTTAAATTAATGAAAATTTCTCTACAAAATAGTTTAAAATTAGCGCCGTTTTTTTTACATGGTAAATATGGATTTTCCCGTTGCGCGATTATGACGTCACATGTAGACTCGGCTCGAACTGGCACATTGAATACAATGAGGAAGATACAAACGCATCCGTCCAATTTAGCCATTTAAAACTTTAGATTTTAGCGATTTGTCTTCAGAGAAGCCAAAGTTATTTCGAGTGATCAACCAGAAACAGCAGGTTATAATTTTTTTTTCTGCTGCTGCTGTTTTTTGTAGACTTTTCACTTCAGAAAGTGAGCAGCTGTGTGAGCTGCAGGTTGACGAGGCAGAAGGAATTCTACAACATCTAAATAGTTTCCACAGCACTGAAATGGTAATATATTAGTTAATGTTTCTAATAATTATTCAACATTAATTTATAGTTTAAAAAATTAGTCCCTTTTAAAATATCTGTTAAATATTTTAATGTTTATTCTAACATACGTTCTGAAAAACATTACTAGTTTTTATTTGTGTATTTTTATCCATCAATATTTTTTTATTTTGTTGTAAATTTACATTTATTTTAAACAAAAACACTTTTAGATGTTTGAATCAGTTTGATTTCATCCGTCCTGTTTGGTCCAAAAAATGCAGCTGAGATGTCTTGACTGGACACCTGTCCAGGTGTCTCTGTGATGGACTGGAGACATGTCCAGGTGTCTCTGTGATGGACTGGAGACATGTCCAGGTGTCTCTGTGATGGACTGGAGACATGTCCAGGTGTCTCTGTGATGGACTGGAGACATGTCCAGGTGTCTCTGTGATGGACTGGAGACATGTCCAGGTGTCTCTGTGATGGACTGGAGACATGTCCAGGTGTCTCTGTGATGGACTGGAGACATGTCCAGGTGTCTCTGTGATGGACTGGAGACATGTCCAGGTGTCTCTGTGATGGACTGGAGACATGTCCAGGTGTCTCTGTGATGGACTGGAGACATGTCCAGGTGTCTCTGTGATGGACTGGAGACATGTCCAGGTGTCTCTGTGATGGACTGGAGACCTGTCCAGGTGTCTCTGTGATGGACTGGAGACCTGTCCAGGTGTCTCTGTGATGGACTGGAGACCTGTCCAGGTGTCTCTGTGATGGACTGGAGACCTGTCCAGGTGTCTCTGTGATGGACTGGAGACCTGTCCAGGTGTCTCTGTGATGGACTGGAGACCTGTCCAGGTGTCTCTGTGATGGACTGGAGACCTGTCCAGGTGTCTCTGTGATGGACTGGAGACCTGTCCAGGTGTCTCTGTGATGGACTGGAGACCTGTCCAGGTGTCTCTGTGATGGACTGGAGACTGTCCAGGTGTCTCTGTGATGGACTGGAGACCTGTCCAGGTGTCTCTGTGATGGACTGGAGACTGTCCAGGTGTCTCTGTGATGGACTGGAGACCTGTCCAGGTGTCTCTGTGATGGACTGGAGACCTGTCCAGGTGTCTCTGTGATGGACTGGAGACCTGTCCAGGTGTCTCTGTGATGGACTGGAGACCTGTCCAGGTGTCTCTGTGATGGACTGGAGACCTGTCCAGGTGTCTCTGTGATGGACTGGAGACCTGTCCAGGTGTCTCTGTGATGGACTGGAGACCTGTCCAGGTGTCTCTGTGATGGACTGGAGACCTGTCCAGGTGTCTCTGTGATGGACTGGAGACCTGTCCAGGTGTCTCTGTGATGGACTGGAGACCTGTCCAGGTGTCTCTGTGATGGACTGGAGACCTGTCCAGGTGTCTCTGTGATGGACTGGAGACCTGTCCAGGTGTCTCTGTGATGGACTGGAGACCTGTCCAGGTGTCTCTGTGATGGACTGGAGACCTGTCCAGGTGTCTCTGTGATGGACTGGAGACCTGTCCAGGTGTCTCTGTGATGGACTGGAGACCTGTCCAGGTGTCTCTGTGATGGACTGGAGACCTGTCCAGGTGTCTCTGTGATGGACTGGAGACCTGTCCAGGTGTCTCTGTGATGGACTGGAGACCTGTCCAGGTGTCTCTGTGATGGACTGGAGACCTGTCCAGGTGTCTCTGTGATGGACTGGAGACCTGTCCAGGTGTCTCTGTGATGGACTGGAGACCTGTCCAGGTGTCTCTGTGATGGACTGGAGACCTGTCCAGGTGTCTCTGTGATGGACTGGAGACCTGTCCAGGTGTCTCTGTGATGGACTGGAGACCTGTCCAGGTGTCTCTGTGATGGACTGGAGACCTGTCCAGGTGTCTCTGTGATGGACTGGAGACCTGTCCAGGTGTCTCTGTGATGGACTGGAGACCTGTCCAGGTGTCTCTGTGATGGACTGGAGACCTGTCCAGGTGTCTCTGTGATGGACTGGAGACCTGTCCAGGTGTCTCTGTGATGGACTGGAGACATGTCCAGGTGTCTCTGTGATGGACTGGAGACCTGTCCAGGTGTCTCTGTGATGGACTGGAGACCTGTCCAGGTGTCTCTGTGATGGACTGGAGACATGTCCAGGTGTCTCTGTGATGGACTGGAGACATGTCCAGGTGTCTCTGTGATGGACTGGAGACATGTCCAGGTGTCTCTGTGATGAACTGGAGACATGTCCAGGTGTCTCTGTGATGGACTGGAGACATGTCCAGGTGTCTCTGTGATGGACTGGAGACATGTCCAGGTGTCTCTGTGATGGACTGGAGACATGTCCAGGTGTCTCTGTGATGGACTGGAGACATGTCCAGGTGTCTCTGTGATGGACTGGAGACATGTCCAGGTGTCTCTGTGATGGACTGGAGACATGTCCAGGTGTCTCTGTGATGGACTGGAGACATGTCCAGGTGTCTCTGTGATGGACTGGAGACATGTCCAGGTGTCTCTGTGATGGACTGGAGACATGTCCAGGTGTCTCTGTGATGGACTGGAGACATGTCCAGGTGTCTCTGTGATGGACTGGAGACATGTCCAGGTGTCTCTGTGATGGACTGGAGACATGTCCAGGTGTCTCTGTGATGGACTGGAGACATGTCCAGGTGTCTCTGTGATGGACTGGAGACATGTCCAGGTGTCTCTGTGATGGACTGGAGACATGTCCAGGTGTCTCTGTGATGGACTGGAGACCTGTCCAGGTGTCTGTGATGGACTGGAGACATGTCCAGGTGTCTCTGTGATGGACTGGAGACATGTCCATGTTTCAGGTCAGAAATGGAGAGGTAAATTGGAAAAGTGATTTGTCATTGATTCATAGTTAGAACTGTGTTTGCTCTCTTGTTTGATGCTTTTCATTTCAGTTCTCTCACTTTGAATCTGTCTTTGATGTCTGCAGGTGATGGGTTTGCATCTCCCCCTGTTCTCCCCCACTCCAAGAGTGGGAGAAAATGCGGGGATATTTTACACTTCTAAGGAAACTGTGACTTCAGTACAGTAAATAAAAAGTTCCTTTCCTGGGAAGACGTATAAAAATGGTAAATGGTAAATGGAGCTTATTTATACAGTACAGCACTTTCCAGCCCCCTGTGAGGAGCCCCAAAGCGCTTTACAATACCAACCATCCACCCATTCATCAACACATTCATACACCGGTAGTGGTGACTGCCATGCAAGGCGCCTTCCAGTCCTACCGGGAGCAACTCGGGGTTAAGTTTCTTGCCCAGGGACACAATGACACATGGTGTGGGGAACCGGGATTCGAACCTCCAACCTTCCGAATGGGGGACGACTGCCATTACCACTACGCCACGGCCGCCCACAAAATAAAAAAGTATAAAGCATGTACACAAATATATAGCATGCATGCAGAGACAGAGTGAGGAAAACAGTTTTAAGATGCTTAGAACAAAGTTCTGCAACAAAGTTTTTCCACAGATGATCGACATGCTTCCAGTGGATTTTTTTCTAAAGGCATCTCCAGTTCTGAACGTCTCATTAAAGACCAAACAACGAAACAAATGATGCACCTTCATGGACTATACCTCAGCGTGAGTCAGAAAAAAAAAGAAAAGCTTTGTAAAAACTCTCCTGATCACACAGCAGCACTTTCTGCAGCCTTTCCTTCGTTTTTCTGTTTTGTTCTTTATTTCTATTCCTCTGTGCTGCCGTGCTCCCTGTGAGGTGCAGAGAACGAGGAACGCCACAGAGAACAAAGTGTGCTGATAAAAGACACGCCAGGCCCTCGCCGAGATATTTGTCCCACAGTCGACAGAGAAATGTCATAAAGTGCTGCTGCAAAAAGGGACAGAAGTGTGTGTCGACATTGTGTGAGTCAACGGACGCCGTCTTGGCAGCCTGCTCGCCGCACTAACGTGTTTATGACTAGTCTGTGAAGTCTGTTGACAACAGAGAGGTGATTATGTAGAATGTGACATGTGTGTGTGAAGACAACAACAATAGTTGCATTTTCTGTAAAAGATCCAGAGCAAATTCTGAAGGAATGCTATTTGTTAAAGAGGCTGAATGTGAAGTATTAGATTAAAACCATAGTAGAGCAAAATAAAAATTAGTAGCTAAAAGCTAAAACCAACCAAACAGAAGCTAGAATGAAGGGCCAGCAAAACAGCGTGAGCTCATTTTGATGGCACAATAGCTAAAAGCTAAATTTAGCAAAAATAAAATCTTAAAGACAAACACAGTAAAACAAAGCTATAACCAAAGACCAGTAGAATGAACAATAGGTATAATAAGCTTTTTTCTTCTTTCTGACGCCTTTCATTTAATTTTTATGAGATACATGTGTTTGGTATGTATTTATTTATATAAAATGAATGAATAAATAAATAAATAAAAATAAATAAATAAATTTAGCTAAAAATGCTAAAATGAGCAAAAATAATATCAAAGTCAAAGTCAACTTTATTGTCAGAACTGCAATATGTACAGGACAGACACAGGATTGAAATTGTGTTTCTCTCAGTCCCTCGGTGCAACAGTAACTATTTAAACACTATGTCAAAACCAAAGTTAGCTAAACAAAAGTTAAGAGCTAATTCAAGCAAAATGATAGAGCTGCAAGCTACATTTAACAGACCAGTGGCTAAAATCTAAATAATAAATAATAAACTTTATTTGTATAGCACCTTCCTACAATGCCTTGCATTGACCAAGGTGCTTAACAGGATAAAAAGATGAATAAACTGGAACAATAAATCAATGAAAATAGAATAAGAAACAACAGCAATAAAAGAAGGCAATGGAAATAAAAAATGCTACATACTAAAATAACACAAGTAATAAAAGTTACACACTGAAAGCTTTTTTGAACAAGTGGAAATAAAAAGGCAATGGAAATAAAAAATGCTACATATTAAAATACCAAAAGTAATAAAAGTTACACACTGAAAGCTTTTTTGAACAAGTGGGTCTTCAGTCTGGTTTTGAACAGAGTCAGATCAGAGGTGGCACGCAGCTCAAGGGGGAGACTGTTCCAGGCTTTTGGGCCGGCAACAGAAAATGACCGGTCTCCCCATTGTTTGTACCTTGAGCGAGGCACCTCCAGCAGGTGTTGACTGGCAGATCGTAAATCTCTGCCGGGCTGATGGGCTTTCAAAAGTTCTGAGATGTACAGAGGAGCAAGTCCATTCAGAGCTTTGAAAACAAACAGGAGCAGCTTGAACTGTATCCTGAACTGAACCGGGAGCCAGTGTAGAGAGGACAGGACAGGAGTGATGTGTTCATATTTTCGTGTGTTGGTCAAAAAGCGCGCGGCAGAGTTCTGTACAAGCTGTAAACGGGAGATGGAGGATTGATTAATACCAACATACAAAGCATTACAATAATCAAGTCTGGAGGTCACAAAGGCATGGATGGCCTTCTCCAGATCACCACGGCTGAGAAATGACTTGACTTTGGAGAGCAGACGGAGCTGAAAGAAGCTGGTCTTGACAACAGAACTGATCTGTTTATCAAACTTTAAGTTGGAGTCAAGCTGCACTCCAAGATTTCTGACCACCGGGTTGAAGTGGGGGAGGGGAAAACCAACACTGGGACTGGGAAGGATGTTGCTGGTGTCACCAGGTGCACCAAATAAAATGCATTCAGTTTTATCTGTGTTTAGGTGGAGGAAGTTTTGAGAGAGCCAGTGCTTAATGTCATTTAAGCAGTTGACAAGAGTGTTTGAACTGAGTGAGGGGTTGGGAGTGACTGGCAGATAGATTTGTAAATCGTCTGCATACATGTGAAAAGACAGGTTATGACGTGCAATGATTGATCCTAATGGCAGCATGTAAAGAGAGAAGAGGACTGGCCCTAGAATAGATCCCTGTGGTACGCCAGAGGTCAGAGGGGTTGATGAAGAGGAGGACAGATCGCCTATCATGACAGAAAAAGTTCTCCCAGACAGGTAAGATTTGAACCACTCAAGCACAGCTCCCTGGAGGCCAACCAGCTGAGACAAGCGGTTGATTAGTACCTGATGGTCGACGGTGTCAAAAGCTGCTGAGAGGTCTAACATCACCAGCAGAGCAGGGTTTTTTGCATCCAGGGACAGAAGAATGTCATTCTGTACTTTGAGCAGTGCAGATTCAGTGCTGTGACGAGCTCGAAAACCTGACTGAAATTTTTCAAACAGGTTGTTGAGTTCTAGAAAAGATTGAAGTTGAATAAAAACAATCTTTTCTAGGACCTTTGATAGAAATGACAGATGGGAAACTGGTCTGAAATTAGAGAGAGCTGTAGGATCTAGGCCTGGTTTTTTGAGAAGAGGCCTGACCACAGCGTGTTTGAAAGCAGATGGCACAAAACCTGAAGATAGACAGCTGTTAATAAATGACAAAACACAAGGACCAATTACATCAAAGGATTGTTTGAACATTTTAGAGGGAATGATGTCCAGAGAACAGTTAGTTGGTTTCATCTGCTGAACCACCTTGGTGAGGTGAGGCAGTGAAACCAGGTCAAATTGGTCAAAAACAGCTGTGGTTATTGCAGACGCACAAGACTGGATGGTGTTGGATGAACTGACAATGTTCTGCCTGATAGAGTCTATTTTGTTGACAAAATAGCTCTGAAAGTCATCGCAGGTAGACTGTGTGGCAGTTTTCAGAACATTGACAGATGGGTTGATGACAGACTGGAGTGTGCTGAAAAGCGTCCTCGGCCGGTTGGAGCTGGTGGAGATTAAATTGGAGAGGTACTGTGACTTGGCCTGTTTCACAGCATTATGATACTCACAGAGACAGTCTCTCAGTATTCCTTGAGATACATGAAGCCGGTCGCGCTTCCATATTCGCTCTGCTTTTCTGCAACGTTGTCGAAGAGCTCGCGTCGTTTCGTTGAGCCATGGTGAAGGTTTGTTCTTTGAAGATGCCTGTTTGAGAGGAGCGATGGAGTCCAAGATCGTCGTGCAGGTGTGATGGAAGGAGCTGATGAAGTCCTCAGGATGTAGAGATGGGTCCAGGCTGACAGCAGAGCAAAATTCAGTGCTCTTAAAGGCATCAGTGAACTGACTTGGAGTGGATGGGGTGATGGAGCGGCAGAAACGTGCTGGGAGAATAGCCTTCGGTGCAGGAGAGGTGAAAAATTCAAATAATATGGGAAAATGGTCTGAAATACAGGTGTCCAGGATCTCCACAGCAGGTATTTGAAGGCCGTGGGAGATAATTAAATCGAGTGTATGACCCTGACTGTGTGTGGCCCCCGAGACCGACTGTGACAGGTTGAAAGAGTCCAGGAGGTCCTGAAACTCACATCCAAGCTGATTACTTGGGCAGCAGGTGTGCACGTTGAAGTCCCCACAGAAAAGCCAAGAGTCAAACTTTGGCAGTAGGTCAGCCAGTAGTTCTGAAAACTCACTGAGAAAGTTTTTATTGTATTGAGGAGACCGATAAAAGAGGCCACACAGAATAGGTTTAGCAGATTCCAGCACAAAAATCATGCTTTCAAAACTGGAGTAGTTTTTCTGAGGCAACAAACGGTATTTGAACGCCTCATTGAAGACTGCAGCCAGCCCCCCCCCCCTTCCAGACCCACGCGGAGCGCTCAGGTGGGCGTAGCCATTTGGGAGGAGTTCAGAGAAGCAGCTGTTGTCTCCAGCTTTTTGCCAAGTTTCCGTAATCAAAAACAGATCCAGACGATGAGTTGAGATCAAATCACTTAATATAAAAGTTTTATTAGTGATCGATCTGGCGTTAAACAGCGCTGCACGTACTGGAACACAGCCAGTTACGTCACTCTCAGCTCGAGCGAGCGGGCGGAGGTTCTGTTTAACGCAGCCTCGCTTCAGTGTTCTCACGGGGGGACAAAATGGATACTGATCGCTGGCGTCATGATTGATAGCAACAAGGCATCTGTTGCGGCGAGCGAAAGAACGACGGACATCAAAGACGCTGAATTCAGGAGGTAAGTCAGCCGTCGGCGTGTTGTGAGACGAGAGATACTTTTTAAATCTCACCAGGACGCCTGCCCTCGTTCCGCGTCTTCTGCGCCGCTTGTTGCGTGGCAGCGTGGTCGCGTTGCGTTGTAGGTAGGCAGGAATGGACGCCAAGAAAGGTGGAGGTGGAGGAGGCTTGAAATGTCCATATTTGCCAGTAGCCGGTGTGTTGATCAGCGAGTCTTGGAGACTTAGAAGAGTTGAGCGATCATAGACCAGGAGCGAGGATGCATCGTCGATGAAAAAAAGGCAGAACACGAACAGCAGTAAAAAGTTCAGGAGAGGGGTTAGATAGCAAGCCATGACAACCGGCGCCATCTTCTTGTTTTCACAAAGCCTAAAAGCATAAATCCAAATAAATCCATAAAGTCAAAGCATAAATCACAAAGCCCTAAAGACTGAAGAAGTCTTTCAGACGAAAGACGAAACGTTTCTACAAGTTTTTGTTTTGTTTTCTTTTTTGAATGTCCAGAGGACCAGACTTAGCTTTTTTAGGCAAAGCCCTAAAGTTTTTACATAGCAAAACAAAATCTAAATCAAGAAAACTACCGGTAGTAGCCGAAAGGTAAAATTAGCTGGACAACAGCTATTGTTGACACAAATAGGCTGAAGTAGATTTTGGAAAGCACACACTTTTGCAAGGATTTGAAGAGTAATCCAGCTATTTCAATGGTAAAAAGTAAAGTTAAATACACAACAAAGTATTTAAAAAAGAAGCCACAAATGCAACATGCACAACAACCTTAAGGCTCTGAATCGTTAAAATCACTGAAAATCAGCTGAAATATTTACAGTCCAAAAAGGAACTTACCATACCAACTTTATTTCTAAAGCACTTTATAGACCAAAGTGCTGTACACAAACATAAAATACAGTAAAAAATAAAATACAGTACAAAATTAAAAAGGTCAGATAAAAGACTAGCATTTAAAACAGTAAAAATTACACACACAAAAAACCAAAACAAACATCTCGGATCGCGTCAAAAGCCAAAGAGAAAAGATGAGTTTTAAGAAGAGACTTTAAAACTACAATGGACGAGGCTTGTCTTATGTCACTCGGAAGATCATTCCAGAGTTTAGGGGCAATCACTGAAAAAGAACTTTGACCAGGAAACAAAATCTCGACTCGGCACTCACACAAAAAGGACATTCTCCTCTGGCAATCTACAAATATTTGTGTAGAGTTTTAATGCAAAGACAAAAAATATACATATCATCTTTTTCATGCTGATTTCTGCAACAAGTGCAAGTTATAACAATATTACTGTGCTTATGATACAAAGCTGGCATGTAATGAGTTTTTTCACCTTTTCTTGTATTTGCATCACAGTATCTGACCTCTAACACACACACACACACACACACTTAATTATGCAATTAGTGACTTCCCTGTGCCGCATTGCTTTGGTTTCCACAGTAACACTCGCAGGCACTGATGTCATCAACACAAGACACAAAGAGGGAGAGAGAATGGAGGGAAGGTGAGGCAGTCATGAGCTCATGTCTGACACAACCAGGGAACGAGACAAAGAGGGACATGTGGGAGTGGGACAAATGTATATATATGAGTAGAAGACGAGGCAAATGTAAAGAAATGGGGTAAAAGCCATTCTTGCTTAGAATTTTTAGTGCTTTAAATCAGGAGTAATTTAGGGAGTACTTTTTTCTTTCAAGAAACTACAATTGATCATTTCAGACAATAAGAAGTGTTGCTTTAATTATGTTTCTGCAATCAGTGAGAGTGAAAAATATATCCTGCTCTTCGTAAGCAATCCATCCGTTTAAAGGACTGGCCATTTTCTGAACGTAGTTCCACATTTTCTTTCATGCACATCAACCAGAAGTGAGGTGCTTCACCTGCTGACACTAAACACATCATCCTGATTGAACCACATGCAGCACACCAGAACAAGTACCTGCACATCTGCATGAAAAATGAAAGACAGTCTCGAGACACTTTCTTGAGGAGAGCTCCGTTTGACGTTGGAGGTTAATTACCGGAGCCCCGACGCAGGAAGTCTGACAGCAAATCTGGTGTTTAGACGCCGACTGGGAACGTTTCAAGCTGCATTTGGTTTGTGTGCGTCTTCCCCAGAATATGTGGTCAGTCTTGCAACAGCTCTTCATGTGAGAACGTTTCTGAAAATCTGTCATTAAAATATTGCAACTCCCATAATGAGATGTCATGTCAGGAGTTCTTGTTGAACCAAACTCTTTCATACGTGATAATCCAGAGGTCAAAAGTTATAGTAGATGCAGCAAATCACTTTGTGCCAAACAACAACAAAAAATGGTAAATGGACTATACATGTACTTATATAGCACATTTCTATCTTACTGTATCAAGACACTCAAAGCATTTTACACGACAACCTGTGTCCTCATTTACCCATTCATGCATCACTCTACTAGATCTATACAAAGACTGACTGAACATCTTTTAGATCCCATGCAGTTTGCTTACAGGCCTCATAGAGGCGTAGAGGACGCAACACTCACCCTGTTTAATATGCTTTTTAAACACTTAGATTTAAATGGGACCCATGTCAGACTTTTATTTGTAGATTTTTCCTCAGCTTTTGATACAATCCAACCTCACATATTAACTGAGCGGCTTGTTGAACAGTTTCCTCTGAGTAACAATTTGATGGGCTGGATCTTGGATTTTTTAAGTAACAGGACACAGAAAGTAAGGGTGAATAATTGTCTCTCTGAATCTAAAGCCCGAGATACACTCATGCGTCCTCAGGTACGCCACTCTACGCGCGCATTTTGTGCGCATGTGTTTTGCTAATATGCTTCAGCATATGTCAGAAACTATACGCTCGCGTTCTCCTTGTTGTAATATGAGCAGCTGCACACGGAGGGGACTCAACTGAGCTCGCTGATTGGTTACTTGCTGACACGCCTACTGAAATGATTGACAGCCAGCTCATGTAGCGCCTTGAAGACCGCGGCGGTGTTCATGCGGTGTTTCTACTATATATGTTGTAAAAAGTTCTCTCAGAAATAAAAATAATAACAGGGAGTGCTTTTCCTGCAGCACACAGCCCACCAGGGATATTTAAAACATCGCCGCACCCAGGTAGGACCTGAATTCATTCATTTCAATCATCGAGTGAACGGAGGAAGAAGCGGTTACTTGACTTTAGGCAAAAAAACAAAAGAAAAGGCCCGATCAGCGATAAAGAAGGGGAATTTATTTCATTTGTGTAACATACAAAACAGTCCGGCGCCGGGGAAGTTTATGTTCAGACACCGCGCATCGCGCACGCGGACGTAAAAAAAAAGCTTTGCGCGTATGTGCCCTGAGGGGCTACGCGGGGCTATGCTTTTGCCACAGCGTACGTACGCTGCGTATAGGCGTATCGTGAGGACGCTCGAGTGTATCTCGGGCTTTAGTCCTCTTCCACCGGGTCACCCCAGGGATGTGTACTGTCACCCCTGCTTTTTATTCTTTACACCAACATGTGTCGGAGCAGACATGAGAGCAGGTACATTATAAAGTATGCAGATGATTCTGTAATTGTCAGCCTGCTAAAAGGAAATAAAAGTAGCCATGGGCAGGTGACTGATGATTTTGTTCAATGGTGCGAGGACTCTTTCCTCAAACTAAACACAGATAAGACAAAAGACATGATCATTGATTTTAGGAAGAAACCTCACCAGCACGGAGTAACTTTAATTAAAGGTCAAGCAATTGAGACAGTGCAGTCTTACAAATATCTCGGGACAATCATAGACGATAAATTAAACTTTGAAACCAATTTTGACAAGGTGTGCAAAAAGGCCCACCAGCGCCTTTATTGTCTAAGGAAACTCAACCATTTTAATATTGACCGAACCATAATGACCATGTTTTATCGTGCTTTTATTGAATCAGTTTTATCCTTTTCCTTGGTGTCATGGTTTGGTCACACTACACTGAGAGGAAAGAATTCCCTTCAGCAGATTGTTAAGCTGTCATCTAAACTGACCGGAGGAACCCAAACCTCAGTTACATCCATGTACGTTAGTCAGGTACAGAGGATAGCTTCTTCTGTTTTAAAAGATGTCCTTCATCCCCTGTACGGAGAGTTTCAGCTTCTTCCCTCTGGTCGGAGGTTTTTAGTCCCTAAATGTAGGACAACACGTTTTAAAAATAGCTTTGTTCCCACTGCTGTTACTGAAATGAACAAACTGAAATAATGTTGAAGCTTTTAGTGGTTAAATGTTTTTATTTTTCATTTTACATATGATTTGGGGAGCCTTAACACGTTATGTGCAACATTATCTGTTTATGGTTTCTTTGAAGTGTTTTTACTAAATGTTTTTACTGTTTTTATTTGTGTGTGCGCATGGATGGATGGATGCTTTGTACCACTGCAAAACACATTTACCCTTGGGTATAAATAAAGTAACCTGAACCTGAACCTGAAAGACTTTAGATCAGCTTCATACACTGATGGGACACGCCTTGGTGGCAATGAGTGGTTCAGTGTCTTGCCCAGGGACACTTCAGCATGTGACTGCTAGTGGAATCGAACCCTCGCCTGTCCCATAAGAGGACGACTGCTCTAACCACTCAGCCACAGCTGCACAAAATACATTCATTTCTTAAATGTCCTTAATTAAGAAAAAAATTATTATCCAACACTTAAGGGCTCACTGAGCTACAACAATTAGAGATTGGCTTTCTATGTGAAGCTACCTCAACGTTCATGGTTTGATCTACTGGAGTACACTTTTAAAATGAAAATAGGCTAATGTGGACTGTTTGTAAAATATTGACTATTTATTTAATATTATTATTATTATTATTATTATTATTATTATTATTATTATTATTATTATTATTATTATTATCATTTACTATTTATTATCAGTGTGGTATTCGGACCGGGGCATTCAGGACTATCATAACATTTATTATAATAAAAATATATATATACATCTCAGAAAAGATGTTGCAGACCCATCCATCCATCCATCCATCCATCCACCCATCCATCCATCCATCCACCCATCCATCCACCCATCCATCCACCCATCCATCCATCCATCCATCCATCCACTCATCCATCCACCCATCCATCCACCCATCCATCC
>JBBPBX010001984.1:53573-64678 GCA_038048925.1 Garcialebias charrua | reverse complement strand
CATCCATCCATCCATCCACCCATCCATCCATCCACCCATCCATCCATCCATCCCATCCATCCATCCATCCATCCATCCATCCATCCATCCATCCATCCATCCATCCATCATCTTGTGCTTGTTCTGAAGTCGTGTCGTGGGGGATGTTCAGTCATCTCTCCTCCAGCTCTTCTGGGAGGACTCTAAGACGTTCCCAGGCAAACCGAGAGACACAGTCTCTCCAGCGTGTCCTGAGTCTTCCCCAGTGTCTCCTCCCAGTCAGACACGCCCCAAAGAAACTCCCTAAGGAGACGCCCAGGGAGCATCCTTTCCAGACGCCTGAACCACCTCAACAGTCTCCTCTGGATGTGGAGGAGCAGCGGTTCGACTCTGAGTCTCTCCAGATAACTGAACTTCTGTCTCTAAAGGGCGAGGCATAGCTCTGCGCTAGCGCGAGCGCGAGGCCACGCGGCGCCACGCTGTGCGAGCTGCGCTTGCACAAGCCTTTGAACGCTCGCGTGAACGCGCCAAGCTCAAATTTTACGACCGCTCACGCGCGCGCGGTGTCTCACAATAAACTGCCCTGGTGGCGGACTGTTTTGTGTGACACACAAATGAATTAAATTCCTCTTCTTCATCGCTGATCTGGACTTTTCTTTTGTTTTTTTGCCAAAAGTCAAGTGATCGCTTGAAGCGGTCACCATTCACTTCCTCCTCCGATGAGGAGGAATGAATGAACTTGTTCTCAGACCCGACCTGTCAATCAAATCAGTAGGCTGTCAGCAAATGACCAATCAGCGACCTCAATTTGTCCCGTAGCTAAACGCTCCGCCCTGCTTCTGCTCAAATGACGTCAAGTATTTGGAGCGAAAACGTTGGAGCCACATGCTGCTTCACGCTGAGCTCTGCTGTGAACACCCCACGCGCAGCGCGCACGCGTGGCGCGGTCCAGCGCGGAGCTCTGCGCCGGCCTTAAGGGAGAGTCCAATCCTGTGGAGGAAACATTTCAACCTCTTGTATCACGATCTTATTATTTTGGCCACTACCAAGAGTCCATGACCAGAGGTCAGGGTAGGAACGTAGACTGACCAGTAAACAGAGAGCTTTGCCTTACAGCTCCCTCTTCACTACAACGGACCGGTACAGTGTCCACAATACTGCAGACGCTGCACCAATCCGTCTGACAATCTCACAATCCTGCACTCTTTTCTGCCCTCACTGTTGAACAAAACCCCGAGATACGTGAACTACTCCTCTTGAGGCAGAACCTCCCCCTCGACATGAAGAGAGTAGTCCAGCCTTTTCTGTCTGAGGACCACGGCCTCAGATGTGGAGGTGCTGGTTCTCCTCCGAGCCGCTTCACACGTCGCCGTGAACTGCTCCTGTGAGAGCTGAAGGTCACGACACGATGACGCCAACTGTTCTGTTGCAGACTGTTATTCTGAAGAAAACTGCTCCTCAAAACATGGCCGAATGACATATCAGTTGTAAACGCTGTCTTCCAATAAGACAAATTCATTACGGCTTAGGAATAATATACAGGTAGTCCTCGACATATGACGGCCTCGACTTATGACGTTTCGGGGTAACGTCACGCATCTCATAAAAATAAAAATAAACATTTATTTTGAAAACATTTATTTTGAAAGCCGAGTTCTGACTTCCTTCCTGTTTTGATGTCAGAAGCAGTAGCTTGACAGCGGAAAAACACAGAAAGACCCGCTCTGGACGGAGCTTCACGGCAGAATCAGCAAAGCAGTGGACAAGTACAGGCGGAGATTAAACGCTCTGGACAGAGGTTGACGGCGGTTTTACATCGTAAACAAATATTGGACGGACGGACGGACGTAGGCCACCGTACAGCAAGCTAGTTAGCCCTTTATGTGAATGGAGCCTGCTAGGGAGGAGGGAGACGATACAACTTGCTCCTTCATCTTTAAAAACTGTGTTAGGATAGGCTAAGTGCTCGGTAACTGTACAGTACTGTACATGCATTTATTTATTTATTTATTTATTTTTAGTATGTACATATTTTCCGACTTATGTTGAAATTCAAGTTACGACGGAGCGTAGGAACGGAACTCCATCGTAACTCGGGGACAACCTGTATAAATTTATTTTTTTCACAAATTTGGTTTGGATTTGGTTGCAAATCTAACCCAGCACCCCATAATTTGCATATAGAGGATTTTTCCCTCTTAAAAAAAAAAAGAATATATACAGTAGTGCCTTTTTGGCTTTCGAGTTTTGTCCCTAATTCATGTGTTGAATTAGCACGTGTAAGTAAAAGGGAAATAATTGCAATGACAGAGAGCGAGGCGATGAATCGTCTCGCCACACAGCCATGGAGTTTATTATATACATCAAAAACCATAAAAGAGGTGAAATCAGCAGCGAGACAAAACATTGACAGATGAGAAGCACAGTTTGCAGAGACTTCAATACTGCACAAAATCACATGTACTGAGGGATTAGCATGTAAGAATACATAGGCACTGTCAGTGTTTGCTCGCTCATCTTCTCCCTCCTCCATCACGCCAGACTCTCCTGTCTGACTTGGCCTCGCTCTGCTTTTTATACTTTGCTTGTTTCGCTGCCTCTCAATCATGGAGTGCTTTCCAGGGGATTTGACACAAAGGTTGTAGTGTGTGAAAGATGATCCTCATCTCTCTCAGATGAGCTCTCATGCAAACTAAAATTCTCCCGTGGCGACGTTGTCGAGCTCACCCGCACTAACAGCTCACGACACACTCACGCCGGAGTTTCAAGGGACAAATGTTTGATTTATTTTACAGAGAGGAAGATTTTCTCCAGATTAGTCGTGCAAAATCATCAATTTACCGGTTAAAACTTTCCTCCTGCAAAGATTAAAGACAAATTGCTTCCTCTTTGGGGGTTAACTGACTCAAACAGTGTTTGAGTCAAAGTTTAAAGTGCAGAATAAAAGCCTGCAAGACGGGCCAGATGGGGTCTGCTGCTCCCAAGTGTCAGAACTCTGCCTCTTTTCTGTCGACACGTATGACATGAGACCTTGCCTCTTTTCTGTCGACACGTATGACATGAGACCTTGCCTCTTTTCTGTCGACACGTATGACATGAGACCTTGGCGAGAGCAAAGGCTCAGCGCTGACTGATCCCGCTCACTTTTTATTTTTCCTCTGCATTTTCAAGACTTTCCTTTTATCCTTGTCGAGCTGAGTCACATTGACAAAAACAGCCACTTCCTACATTTTTTAAAAACAATTTCAGATAATCCTCTGTAAATCCATTCTTTTTCACTGTTAGTGTGCTCAATAGGTTTTAATATAAATCCTAAAACAGAAGCAAACAACTTTCTAAAATAGAGATTTGTGGTCCAGTATAGTTATGCTCTTAACAAACAAACGTTCTCCCTTACTGGTCATTATGTATTCTTTTCATTGTAATAAAATCCTGAATGAATTTATTTTAGACTGTGTGAAGTTTTTATTTATTTATTATGTGAGTAAACCACTTCTTTGGTTATGAACTCTCTTACAACAAAACAGATCGGTCTCGTCAGAAACGTATGTTTATTTGAAATGGAAAAAACATTTCTTCTTCTTTCTGGATGCATGTTTTTGCAGGTTTGAAGCAGCAACATTTTACAAGAGAGACTGGGAAATTAAAAAAAAAAGTTTAAATCACAATTATGTAATGTTTATTTTCAGTAATGACAATAAGGCAAACATATGAAATATGAATGAATAACCAGATGGGGTTATTTCAAAAGGGTAAATAATATGAAATAGCTTATAAAGTTTACATAATTTGAACGTGGTCCAAATTGAATAATACCTCTTCTCAAAGTTTTAAGCTATTTCATATTATTTGCCCTTTTGAAATAACACTATCTGGTTATTCATTCATATTTCATATGTTTGCCATATTGTCATCATACATACTTAAAATAAACATTACATAATTGTGATTTTAACTATTTTTTTGAATTTCCCAGTCTCTTGTAAATGAGTCCTCGTGGCTCAATGGGACTAACCTGTTTAAATAAAGGTTGAATGAAAACTGACCAGATTTTTTTCTCTTTATTTGAGTAAGCGGGATCAGAACATTACTAAGAACTCACACTAACCTTTTGATTAAGGTCAGGCCACATTTATTGCATAACTTTGAACAGTTGGCGTTAACACCTGTTACAAGTTCAGACCTCTTTATAAAAGTATATCTCTACAGAACAAAGTATGTGGAAGTAGTTTGGTTATTAAATTTTAGATTAAGTTCAGATTCATAAACTAAATTACATCTAGGATCCCTCAATGACACTAAGACAGTCCTTTCCATCAGAAGATGTTTTATCCTACCGGAGAGCCGTCCATCTCATTACTACAATGTTTTTTTTTTTTTTGTTTTTTTTTCACTTTAATAGCAGAAGTATAAATGCAAATATATCCAAAATAACAGATTACTTAAAACAGTTAAATAGAACTTTTACGATAATAGCACTGTCAGAGACATGGCTCAATGATGAAAACACAAATAATATTCACATCGAAGGGTATGAATTATTTCATATGAACAGAAATAATAAAAGAGGTGGTGGAGTCGCTCTATTTGTTAATAATGAAATCAAATGTAAATTAAACAGTGAAATGTCAATAATTGTTGATAATATTATGGAAATGATAACAATAGAAATAATAAACAAAAACGATAAAAACATAATAATAAGTTGTGTATATAGATCACCAGGATCAAATATAGAAATATTCACTGATAAAATCTTGGAGCTATTGGAGAAGAGTTTTAATAAAAAAGTTTTTTTGTGTGGAGACTTTAACATTGATATGGGAAATAAAACAGATTCAAATAACATCAGTACATTTATAAACTCAATGTACAGTTTAAATATGTATCCATTGATATCAAAGCCAACAAGAATTACAACTCATAGTGCCACAATAATTGATAATATTTTCACAAATATAACAAATGGGGACGTGATAGGTGGTATCTTAACGACCGACTTAAGTGATCATTTACCAGTTTTCACAATCTATAAAAATGATCAAAGCATCACAAAAGCAGTCACAATGAAGAAAAAGATCATAAACACGTCAAAAAAAGTTTTGGAAAAATTGAAAGAGGATCTAAGGATAAGGAAAGAGGATAAGCTTTCAGTGTGTAACTTTTATTACTTTTGGTATTTTAGTATGTAGCATTTTTATTTCCATTGCCTTCTTTTATTGCTGTTGTCTTATTCTATTTTCATTGATTTATTGTTCCAGTTTATTAATCTTTTTATCCTGTTAAGCACCTTGGTCAATGCAAGGCATTGTAGGAAGGTGCTATACAAATAAAGTTTATTATTATTATTATTATTATTATTATTATTATCTAGATAAACAAGACTGGAATGATGTGTATGTTGATGATGCGAACAGAGCATATGATGAGTTTATGAATATCTTGGAAGCTCTGTATGAAAAGAATTGTGTGCAAACAAATTACACAAAGAGAAATACGATTGATCAACCATGGATGACAAAAGGGTTGAGAAATGCTTGTAAAAAAAAGAATTATTTGTATTCATGTTTCTTGAAATTGCGAAGTCAGAGCGCTGAAGAAAAATATAAAAAGTATAAAAATAAATTAGTAGGGATTATAAGGAAACATAAGAAAGAATATTATAGTAAATTATTAGATAAAAGTAATGGTGATATGAAAGCAACATGGCGAGTAATGAATAGTGTTCTGAAGAATCATAAAGCAAAAACTGGTATTTCAAAATATTTTGTAAAAGACAACGATGAAGTTCACAATGAAAATGAAATTGTAAATGGTTTTAATCACCATAGAGGACCAGCATTACAGTGGGTACTAAATAGCTAAATCGATTGCAGTACTGTACAAAGTCAGAGACCTATTGAATGATAAAGCTCTGTATTTGTTGTATAACACAATCATTGTTCCACACTTAATCTATTGTATTGATGTTTGGGGGAATGTGTGTAAAACAATCACAAAGCCTATTTTTGTATTACAGAAAAGAGCTGTAAGAATTATCACTAGAAAACATTACTGTCATCCATCAAGTACATTATTTTATCAACTGAAGTTATTGAAGTTCCATGATTTGGTAGACTATAATATTTTATCAGTTATGTATAGGGCTCAAAATAATGCATTACCTTTAAATATCCAAATGCATTTTGTTAAAAGACAAAGTTGTTATAATCTTAAGGGGACAGAGATGTTTGTAAAACCACAATTCAGAACTAGTTTGAAGGGACGTTCTACCTCAATCCAGGGAATTAGATTATGGAATGGCTTGGAGAATGTAGTTAAAAATGCCAAGTCAATGTTTACATTTAAGAAAATGATCAAAACAAATGTGTTAAAAAAATATATGAAATAGCGTAATGTGTATTGTATTAGTTAGAAAATTAGAAAGAGTTAGTCATTTTGTACTGTTGGTTGAAGATTATTATTGTTTAATCTGATTGTTTGAAAAAAGGGGCAGATATAATAAGATTTATTCTTCTTTCTGCTACCTTTCATTTTTTTATATTTTGTACGTTATCATTTATGGGATTGTCTTGTATTGTGTTTCTTTTGTAAAAAAAATGAACACATTTAATAAACATAAACGATAGATACGATGAACGATGGCTGGTATCTGTCGTTCCAGAAAGTGATGGGCTCCTCCAGAACTTCATCCGGCCAGACAGCACCATCGCTCCAGGGTGTCCGAGCAAGTTAAGGACTTCTCTCCATTTCTAAGATGACTGGCTCCATCTAAGATGGAACTGGATCATAGCCCCGTGGACTTCTGGGGCTGGCTCAGAGACAACTCAAGGCCCAGGCACAGCTCTGCGTACGGCCTGAACGCCGCTCTACGCGTGTGTTCTGTGCGCGCACGTTCACCAGCACAGCTCTGCGTTCGTTCTCGTGTTTTTGCTCCAAATCCTTGTCGTAATTTGAGCAGCTGCGCGCAGAGCGTTTCCCTACGGGACAAACTGAGGTCACTGATTGGTCATTTTCTGACACGCCTACTGAACTGATTGACAGGTCGGGTGGGGAAAAAGAAAAAGGCACGAGCTGGCTCAGGCTGCAGCCGCTGCAGTGTTTCTAAACTTTATATGTTAATAAAAACTTCTAAATAATAAAAACAGGGAGCGCTAGTCCTGCAGCCCACAGCCCACCAGGAAATCTGTAGAACCTCGCGCAGCCACGTAGGACACGAGTTTAATTCGCTCATGACAAATTCATTAATTTCTCATCATTTCAGTCATGGAGTCAACAGAGGAGGAAGCGATCACTTAACTTTTGGAAAAAAACAAAAGAAAAGTCCAGATCAGGGATGAAGAAGGGGAATTTAATACATTTGTGTCACATACAAAACAGTCCGGTGCCGGGCAGTTTATCGTGAGACAACGCGCCTCGCGTACGCGGTCGTAAAATTTGAGCTTTGCACGTTCGTGCCCTGCGGGGCTAGGCTTGTGCCTCTGCGTGCGTACGGCGTAGTGCGGCGTACTGCCTGTACGCTGAGCTCTGCCGGGGCCTTCACTGCAGTTCACGTGCCACGCTTCTCCCAGCTTCGGGTAACTTCTCCCCAACTGTTTTCTTGTGCCAGCATTACCTGACGCTACGAAGAGACCGCGCCTCTCGATTTAACCAATCACTGGAGCTCAACCACTGTGGGTGTGAACAAGCTGTGCAAATTAATTTTAAATATATAACCATCTGCTCAAAGTTTCAGAGGGAAACAATAGCTTTTGATTAATTGATAACACCTTGTTTTATGGATAAACACCATTCTCTTTAACAAATGCAAGTTTGATTCCTAACATGATACAGGCACACAACAGGTGTGCTGTTTGAAGCTCTGTGCACCAGGTGGGTAACTTCCTGGTTGTCATGGCAACCAAAGACCTGGGTGGTGTGGCAAAGTTCGATTCTCTGTTATAGATTTCTCTTCAGAGACACAAATCTGTCTCCTCAGGAAGGAGAGTTAGTCAGAAAAGGGGGTTTAATTACCATACATCCTTGGGGCCTGTATCAGAAAGGAGTCACACAGAAAGGGGGTTATCATACAGTCTGAGGACAGTTTGTCTTCTGAGGGACATTAGACACTACAGTTCTATTTTAATTACAGGTAGTTCTCGACTTACGATGGTCTCAAGATATGATGTTTCGCCGTTACGACGCATCTCCCATTTAAAAAAATGAAAATTTATTTTGAAAAGCCGAGTTACGCAGTTTCCGGTTTCATGAAATAAACGTAGCTGCGGAAGAATTCTGCCCTCTACTCTCTAAAAAAGCTAAGTCTGGCCCTCTGGACATTCAAAAAACAAAACAAAACTGTACTGTGAACGCGGTTTTACGTCGTAAACAAATGGAGAATACGGAGGTGGGATGGAGGAAAGGCTTCACCAGCATCCCAGTAGGAAATTAACTATTTTTTTCACTTCATTATGGCTATGGCTCCTAAATGTATGTGTTTTTTGATAATTATGTAGGGTACTGTGTTAGAATAGGCAAAGTGCTTGGTAAAATACAGAACTGGACGTATGTTCCGACTTACGTCAAAATTCGGTTTACGCCGCCGCGAAGGAACGGATCTCCGTCGTAAATCGAGGACTGTATTCAAATATCAGATGATATGGCTCGGACAGAATTCAAGTGCTGTGACTTTTTATACTTGTTACTAGTATACATTTTTATTTATTTAACTTTATTTAAACAATAATTGATTGGAAATACAAATAAGATCTCTTCAGATTTTACCAAACAATTGTTCGGTGAAATCGTCTTTAGCAGTTGTTCTATACTTGTCTTTATTTTTTACCCTTTACCTTTTATCTAATTTTGCAACATTTAGTTTTTAGCTACTGCCCTGCTATTTTAGTTCCTAACAACTGTCTATTAATTTGAGCACTTGGTTACTCTTTTAGCTTTAATTTGAGCTTTCATGTAGATTTAGCTATCTTTAGCTATCTTTAGCTTCTGAGCTGTTTGAACGTGAACTCTTTAGTCAAGTCCCTTTTCAGCAAATTCCACCAGTCATTCTGCAGAAAATATCATTTCACTAGTTTGGATATACGATCTATAAAGATGACTGTTCAGAGTGTGTTCTTAGAGAAGCTGTAACACCATGACTGCACTGGAGTGGTGGGTTAATCATCAGTAGAAATGTCCAAAGCATGGAGCAGAGCTCGCCACAGTGTTAACAGCATGATGCCTTAACTTTAATAATTAGAGAGGACCAAAGCAAGTCTCTGCACTGACAATTGGATAATTGTACTGACAAAGTGAATTTGAACTAAAAGCAGCTTGAAGTGAGGATCCGTTATCTTCTGCAGTTTATGGTCAAACCGAGTTTCACAGTTTATTATATTCTAAAATACAAAGGTTAAGTTCAAGGTAACTTCTTACTTATAACCAAACTGCTGTAAAAATGGTAAATAAATGCTGACTCATGTTTTGCATTGCTTCTCCACTCCGCCCATGCTAACCTGCAAATGTAGAAGCAAAGCTACAGTCTGACTGAAAATGCTGAACAAGTTTGAATTTTATTTTTGTCACTTTGCAAGTACAGTACTTAGATTATTCAGGTGGTTGCTGCTTTTTCCTTTAAAGTGTCATCCTCATCTTTGTTTTGCAAGGTGGCTGATGGAAACATGAACTAAATCACATCAATCCCATGTATCTATTAACAAAAAAAAAGTTTGGCTTGTTAAAACGGTCATGCAAAACATATTTTTGATGAAGTGATATACATCTATAACTGAAAAAACATACAGTCAATCCAATTCAAGCTGATTGCCACAGCTCCTCTGCTACAGCAACACATAAAAGGCTATAACCCAGTCAGATTTGCAGATTTCATTCACAACTCATGTTTTAAGTGTGATCTCTCAGTATTGCATGCAGGTGTGACCAAAACTGCAATAAGCATTCATTGAAGGAAAGTTAGGTTTTTAATGGTAATAATGCAGAAGTAAATGCCTCAAACAACATAAAACATCTTGGAAAACACATTTAGTCAAGCATTGCATTCAAATTATGCAAATTAACGTAACACATTCAGCAATTGAAGATGCAAGGAAAACAAAAACCACAATAAAAGATCAAGGATCACTGGAAACCAGTGAAGCTTCTGTGCAACTAATTATTCCTGAATCTGTTGCCGTGTCTCTTCCAGACCATAGTGGCGTGTTAAGCTTTGGCGGCATGGTTCCTTCTTGTTCCGCAAGAAGCAGCAACAACAACTCGCTGCGAAACTGAGATAGGTTTCAGAAGCCTCCAGCGTGAAACGGAGGCACCAAGGGGTTGCTATAGAACCACCGAACCCACCGAGACGCTGTGATGATCAGAGATAGTTGCAATGGAAGGCAAGGTGTTTCACACACACACAATCATTTGTGTGTGTGTGCGTGTGCGTGTGTGTGCAGTCGGATGTTTCTGGGTTCGGCTGACCTGCAACGAGGCGACAGTCAGAGAAAAAGGAAACCTCTCATACGTCAACACACTTGTAGACACAAACCGAATGCACACACACACACACACACAATATATGAGTCAAGTTAGCTAATGATCTCCAATCCTCAGATGTGTTAGCAGACTGACTGGGTTCAGTCATTACTGCATTTCAAAGACCGATGGAAGCCTTTGATCTGCTGCTTTCTCTCCACTCTCACCAGCTTTCTACTTATAGGGCCACCGTAGCTTTCCTCTCCCAGTTACTCCCAGTATTCCCTAAACTCACAGCTGGCACTGCACCGTTGGTAATATTCTCATTCTCTCACACACCACCAAACACATTTAGCTCCATCTAAACCAATAAGAGTGATATCAGCATACGCTAATCAACTGATATAACAAATAAAACAAAAATGAAACAAAAGTGTTATAATTGTGGGAATTCAGAGCCCCCATTTACACCCGTTTTCCTAATTATAGTTTATTCTGAATGTTTTTTGCAGTCATACCTCAGAGTATTCAGCTCAGTAAGGAGTACCGTAGTGCCTCGCGACTTCGCAAATCAATTTTCGCAGACTCGCTTTATCTCTGTTTGTTTAAGTACAGTACTGTACATAATATTTTCACCCTAATAAATAAAATAAATAAAAAAATAAGGTGCCACCATT
>JBBPBX010001984.1:9319-53506 GCA_038048925.1 Garcialebias charrua | reverse complement strand
TGTGTGTGTGTGGGGGGGGGGGGTGTTGCAACCAAAGTCAGAAGTACTGATAATAAGCTCACAGACAAATAATTCTGAAGCTGAACTCATCCTTCAAGTTGTATCTTCACTGCTGAGTAGCTGCAGCTGATCCAGGATCAGTGTGACCTGGATCCTGTTAGCTGCAGGTAACGGCAAATGTTCATTTCTGTATTTTCCACGGCAATGTCCCTGATGCAGCATCTCAATGAAAACTGTAAAACAATCCAGATCTGGATCACTACTCACCAATGAGCTCCTTGTTCCTGATGTCCAGCGCCATGTTTCTGAGAGCGGTGGCGACGGCACACACCACTTTGTCGTTGTCTATCCTCAGTAACTCCACCAGAATAGGAAGGCCTTTCTCTTTACGGACAGCAGCCCGGATGTACACCGACCACTGACGGGGAGAACATGGAAGACAACGTTAACATTCTTTTTTTTTTTTCATTCAACCTTTATTTAGTCAGGTAAATCTTTTGAACCTCATGGGCTCATTTACGAAAGCGACCTGCTAAAACTAAAGAACAATGAACAGCAGTGGTAGAATTTCCTTAAACAATAAACAAACAAACAATAAACAATAGAAAACAAAAGAGAGAAAAAAACAAAAGAAAGTTTTTTTTAACAAAGTATCAAAAAACTAGCAAAACATTATAAGGTAGACGTATAAAATCAAAGACAGGAACAAATCTGCATTGGTTTTTGCCAGGATTCCAACAGATTCTGAAAACCATTTAGAGAAGTCAAGGTCGAGAGCTTCAGATCTTTTTGTAAGATATTCCATGAAGCAGGAGCAGAGTAGGAGAAGGCCCTTTTTCCAAGTTCAGTCCTCACTGACGGAACACTGCAGGTAATCTGCAGGTAACAGAGCTTCACCATCAACTAAACACTGAAACTAAACTCAAATGTTATGTGGTAGTAGCTGAAAGGAACGCTAGAAACTGAATCTTAGGCGACCAAAGAACTTTAGAATCAAAAGGTTATGGGAGTATGGGTATTTCCGTGTCCAACCCAGAATACTTCTGATTTTGTTTTGTTATACTTTCAAAGTCTGTGTTGAATTTCGTTGTGCAGACAAACATGAATAAAAAGCCCAAGTATTATCCTCTGAGGAAATGATTCATCCTTAGATAAAACCATTTGTCCAAGCCAAGGTTTTACAGGGCAGAGTGTGCCAGCACTGGAAGTGGTTCTCAAAGCACAGACAGGAGAGCATGCCTGGAGAAATGCATGCACACAAGGACATTTCCAGGTAATGCATGCAGCACGACACCAACACAGAACATGTGATATCCTGAAGACCACCTGCTCTCTCCCTCTGCCTCTTCCATTGATTTTTCTAGAGCCCTTCTCTTCCATCTCTCTCTCACACTCCGGTTCTCTTTGTCCGCACTGCCATCAATGAAAGCACTTACCTAATCACAATCAGCTACAAGCACATTGCACACACTCAAACATACACACACACATCTGCAGGGCTGATGAAGCTGACTCTCAAACACAATCCATATCAGTCGCCCCCTTTTGTGTCCAAATTTTGTGGTACAACAAAACCTCTGAAAGAGGATAGTAATTTTACTCTATAAGAACGACAAAACACAAACCATTTGTGTCATTTACAACAGCCTTGTTGTTTGAACGGATCTTTTGGTTACTCTTTCAATCTTTGCTTTTTACCTTCGTGTAAACCTCCCTCAAGGCAAACCATAAAAGAACATTAAAAACAACCTGCCTCCACAGTCCTCTGACAGCACCGAGACCACAGGAGTCACACATCATCACTGTCTGGCTGCCTCCATTAGTCACCTGACCCACTCTACTCCCTGCTGATTTGGGCTTTTGGAGCATTTGAAGTACAATTGCATTGCGCTACAACAACATCATTTACTGTAAGACATGAAACACAATGGAAATCTACAAATCACCAGGTTGTCGCAGTCAGCGAAGCTAATGCAATTCATTCATGCTCAGCAGAATTGACTCAAATTAAGAAAAAATAAATAAATTAAAACAATAAACGTGACAGTGTTGATGTGGAATGAAGAATACAGTCATAACTCTTGACCTCTTTGAAACGGTTTGACGACCATTTGCCTGCTGTGAAAATAAGAATATTGTATTGTATTGTATAATTTTATTCATTTCATATAAAAACAATGACAATTATTTAGAAAAAAAAAATGAAAGGAAGCAGAAGAAGAAAACATATCTTATCATATCTACTTTATAAACAAACTATTCAAACTACAACTATACAAAAGTATACAGTCTCATCAAAAGTATATGATCTCATCAAAATACCTATCATAATTTGTTAAATTAGAATCAAATTAAATATAACTATTCAACAAAATAGTTTTAATCATTTTCTTAAATATTTGTATGGACTTCGCAGTTTTTACATTGTCCTCTAAACCATCCCAAAGATCAATTCCTCTTATCATAGTAGACCTACCCTTTAAACTGGTTCTATACTGGTTCTTAACAAGAACTAGCTATTTTGAATTTACTTCCAATAGTTCCTCCTTACTGGTTCTTTATTTTAGCCATATTTTTACAAACAGCAGAAAACTCGAAGAAAAATATTTAGTGCAAAAATGCAGTGAATGTTAAATGTAAAACTGATTTGTTATTTTAAATGATTATTTTAGAGAGTCTAATTGTCTAATAATTACTCACTGGTATAATATTTAACACAAACATTATTTTATTTAGCAAAATAACAGTTACACATAGTCGTGGTCTATGTTTATCAGGACAAGTCAGGATGAGTCAGCATCCTGGCCTCAGGGACATGACTGTATGGTAATTAAACTTTTTCTAATCTACTTCCTTTCCTGGGCAAACCAGACAAAATGACTCCTCACAGGATCTACCTCCTGTACGCTTAACTCTCGTACCTGTATCAGACCATCAGGCACCTCTGTAATCTGCATTCATCGGAGGACAGAACTTTGTCATACCCCCAGAAAAACAAGAGGTGTGTGATCACCATGACAATGATGGGAGTTGGCCAGTTGGTCAGAGCTTCAAACTGAGTCCCCGTTGTTTACCATTTTTGTGTGAAAAACCCAAATGTTACATTTGTAAATAAATAATTATTTTAAAACAAGGTATGACTGGGTAAACAAAGCAGTCATTGTGTTTCCCTCTAATCTTTGAGGACAGGAGTTTGTTTTAAACTGAAAAGTGTGGAAGTTCTGCTCTGCCAGCTCCTGCTCCCATAGTCAGACTCCAATTAGCCACACCTGTGATCCTGCAACTTGACGAGCATGAAGAGTACAAGAGGCCTCAGAAGACACCCAGCCAGCGCTGGAGCGTTACCTGCCAACGCTAATCAGTCAAGTCAAGTCAGATTTATTTATAGAGCAAGTTTAAAACAGAAGCTGTTACCAAAGTGCTTAACAAAAAGATCACATCATCAAATAAAAAAACAACAAGATATTTACAATACATGGAATAAAAATATACAACACAAAATATAATTAGAAATAATGAAATACTAAATCATCATGGCAATCTTGTTCTAGCCTTCTTCTTGTGGCCAAAGCTACATTTTAATGATCAGCTGCCTCCACACCTTCCTACCAGAGCGGCTTCGGATGTTTTCAGTGCATACAATGGGCGTTATTAGCTCTTATCATCCCCATGTATAGCCGCGAAAAAGTCCAATTTACCTCCTAGCATGTTGAAAAAAAAATGTTATCAGCGTTATTATCGCTGTGAGTAGGCAGCGTGTTTCCGTAAACCCGGAAGTGTTGTGTTTTTGTTTTTTTCAGCTTATGTAACCGTTTTCCTAAACCTAACCTTAAAGCCCCACTGACATGATTTTTTAATTTTCATAAAATTGCTCAAAATATATATATTTTATCATTTAAATATGTTCATTTTTGCAAACAAAATGATAAATCACTTTAATTTTGCTTTAAAAGTGATTTTGAACTTCAAGCCGTGTTTAATCATGGGAAATCCGATTACACACGAACGCACCATCTGTGATGTCACACCGGGCAGAGCTCTGGGCTTGTCACAGTGCACAGGTATGAGCAGCTCGACATGAAGGTAAGTCTGATACAGCATCAGACCTAAATTAGATCCTGTTGTTTCTTGTTCCATCACCCAAACTATTTTCTGCTTCCCAAAATGAAGACAAATAGCTCAAATCTTCACATAGATTGATAAATTAGTCGGGTTTTAAATTGTCCGCTATTAAAGAGACCAGAGCCCTCTGCCTCTCACTACGTCACAGATGGTGCGTTCGTGTGTAATCGGATTTCCCATGATTAAACACGGCTTGAAGTTCAAAATCACTTTTAAAGCAAAATTAAAGTGATTTATCATTTTGTTTGCAAAAACAAACATATTTAAATGATAAAATATATATATTTTGAGCAATTTTATGAATAGTAAAAAAATCATGTCGGTGGACCTGACCCAGAGGACCAACCCTAAACCTAACCCCCTTACCCTTGTGCCTAAACCTAACCCAAGACCCTAAACATAACCAAGACCCTTTACTCTAAACTTTAAAATGTAGCTAAAGACGGAGCCTGTCATCGCTACCAACGGTGACAACGTACTTTTAAACCTACTAGGAGGTACAGGAGGGGCAATCTGACTGCTACGTATGGGATGATAATAACTGATAATGGCCATTTAATGGTTGATAACATCCGAAGCGGGTGCCTACCACTTGTTGTTCACCTGCACCTCTTTCACCTGGAACCATTTGGGTCAGCTCTCCCTACACCTGACCTCAACCACCAATGTAAGAAAGAACTGCAATATCATTATCGCCCTCTCTCTGATCGTCAGGGTTCCATTCCCTCTCCTGGCTCACTGCATATATCTCACCTTGTAAATGAACACTGTAAACCAATTCTGAGTCTTGGTCTCTGTTCTCAGTTGTCCTTATGGGTATAGCCACAACTGTCACAAAAAGTACAAGGTAGGCAGTTTGTGAAAGAAGATGAAGTTTGTGGTTACCTTCCAGCTGCCTGCAGCCAGGTTCTGCAGGGCCCCGGCGGCCCCTTCAAGGGTGTC
The DNA here is from genome assembly GCA_038048925.1 of Garcialebias charrua. Taxonomy (NCBI): domain Eukaryota; kingdom Metazoa; phylum Chordata; class Actinopteri; order Cyprinodontiformes; family Rivulidae; genus Garcialebias; species Garcialebias charrua. Next base: position 48,442 of record JBBPBX010001984.1, on the reverse strand, counting down.
GGGGTTTGAGCATTCAGAGAGCAGGGTGAGGTAGGGCTTGACGATGGTGGGGTGCCACAACATCTGGACCCCTTTGGGAGGCTCTGCTGTGTCTGGAAAGGGGCTCACTCCATCCCACTGTAAAAGAGGAGATGTCTTTTTTTAATGCAAACATACATTGGGCGGCCGTGGCGTAGTGGTAATGGCAGTCGTCCCCCGATCGGAAGGTTGGCGGTTCGAATCCCGGTTCCCCACACCATGTGTCGTTGTGTCCTTGGGCAAGACACTTAACCCCGAGTTGCTCCCGGTAGGACTGGAAAGCACCTTGCATGGTAGTCTGCCGCTACCGGTGTATGAATGTGTGTAGCATTCAATGTGTGTAGCGCTTTGAGATTTTCACTAATGAAAAGTGCGTTATAAATTGAATTCATTATTATTATTATTATTATTATTATTATTTATAAAGACATAGTTGAATGAACTGTGGCTGGGTTTTGCTCCGATATCTTATTACAGCATTTTCAATAATCCAGTAGAAACCAAATTTGATGTTTAAGTTGTATCCTGCTTGTGCTTTTATTAGCAGTTTAGACCAGAACTCTGTTGTCAGACTCAATAATGTGACAAGACAGGACTGATGGACTCAGGTCTTCTACCAGAGGCCTGGGAGATGGATGGAGGGTTCTGCTCTGTTCTTAGGACTGTGCTCTTCTGGACAGAGGTCTCTGAGGTTGTTCCTAGGACTGTGCTCTTCTGGACAGAGGTCTCTGAGGTTGTTCCTAGGACTGTGCTCTTCTGGACAGAGGTCTCTGAGGTGTTCCTGGGACTGTGCTCTTCTGGACAGAGGTCTCTGAGGTGTTCCTGGGACTGTGCTCTTCTGGACAGAGGTCTCTGAGGTTGTTCCTAGGACTGTGCTCTTCTGGACAGAGGTCTCTGAGGTTGTTCCTGGGACTGTGCTCTTCTGGACAGAGGTCTCTGAGGTTGTTCCTGGGACTGTGCTCTTCTGGACAGAGGTCTCTGAGGTTGTTCCTGGGACTGTGCTCTTCTGGACAGAGGTCTCTGAGGTGTTCCTGGGACTGTGCTCTTCTGGACAGAGGTCTCTGAGGTTGTTCCTGGGACTGTGCTCTTCTGGACAGAGGTCTCTGAGGTTGTTCCTAGGACTGTGCTCTTCTGGACAGAGGTCTCTGAGGTTGTTCCTGGAACTGTGCTCTTCTGGACAGAGGTCTCTGAGGTGTTCCTGGGACTGTGCTCTTCTGGACAGAGGTCTCTGAGGTGTTCCTGGGACTGTACTCTTCTGGACAACGGTCTCTGAGGTTGTTCTTAGGACTGTGCTCTTCTGGACAGAGGTCTCTGAGGTTGTTCCTAGGACTGTGCTCTTCTGGACAGAGGTCTCTGAGGTGTTCCTGGGACTGTGCTCTTCTGGACAGAGGTCTCTGAGGTGTTCCTGGGACTGTGCTCTTCTGGACAGAGGTCTCTGAGGTGTTCCTGGGACTGTACTCTTCTGGACAACGGTCTCTGAGGTTGTTCTTAGGACTGTGCTCTTCTGGACAGAGGTCTCTGAGGTGTTCCTGGGACTGTACTCTTCTGGACAACGGTCTCTGAGGTTGTTCTTAGGACTGTGCTCTTCTGGACAGAGGTCTCTGAGGTGTCCTGGATCTGTTGGAGCTGCTCTTCCAGTTTGGGGTCAGGGCACGGAGTGCTCCAATGACCAATTAGACTCTCCACAACTTCTGTTTTTCTTTAAGCCCTTGGTATTTCTCCAGCTTCTCATGCTCCTTCCTGATGGCACAGTCACTTGGGATTGCTACATTACTCACCAGATGTATAACAGTTGATAGTCACAGGGAACAATAATTGTTTCGGACAGCAATCTCCTTCACCGTGTAACTTTGGAGTTGAAGTAGTCTCTGACTAAGCACATCTGGTTGTTGAATCACGACGTTCTGGGGAAGATGAGCCTTGTTGTTTATCACATTTTTATGTTCTCAATAAGTGAATGTGGATCAGAGAACAGAACCTTCCTTCATTATTTTGTTCAGTTTATCTGTATTTGACAAAAGAATATTGTGTCATATTACACTGTGATTGACAACGTCACAGCCTGTTAGGAGGCGGGGTTTTTGAATTTATGGTACATCCTTAGTGCTCAGTCTCTGGCTCCAAAAATATAACAATATGACATTTTGGCTTCAGCTTTGGACTATTAAAGTTAATGGAGTTGCTTCATCCACCTTTAATTGTGTTGATGGGTAGGGGAGGCTGCTGAAACATTAAAAGAGATCCAAAAGAGTAAATTAGGAAAGAAAAGAGATGAAAATAGGACTGTAAGTTTTGCTTTCCTCCCTGTTCAGCCACACACGTGTTTTTAAGTTCCCCATCACGTGTTTCACTATACAGTAGTCTTTGGTCGTTTGTTGATATTTTTATATTTCTTACAAGAGAAACCAAAATTTTCATTTTGCGTTACCTTTCATTGATATTTTTCTCTTTTATGCCCTTTTTTTCTTTCCTATCCTTTCTCCATCTCTCTTTCTCTCTCTCCATCTTTTACTTCCATCTCTTTCTCTCCAACTTTTGTTTTTCCATCTCCCTGTTGCCCCTCTCAGTTTTGTTGCACTGACTTCCCTCCTCTCTCATGTCTCAAAGTAAAACTACACTGTGCCTTCAGAGAGCTGCTGTGGAGCGCCTGAGTCGACTTCTTTTTAATCTAAATACATAGACCCTCCGATCGCACAAATCAAAGACCTTCTATAGTACGAAGAGTGCAGAGGCAGGGCGAGAAGAAACATCAAATAAATCCAACTGTGTTCTGTACTGGAGACTTCATACACACTAAATAATAACAATGTTGGATTTGTCTGCCTGAAGTTCTGAAAATACTCCATAAAAATGTAAGATACTTTACCTTAGCCACTCAAGTTGCTAATATAGGGCTTATGAAAATATGCATTCCTCAAGAAATGGTAGAAGTTTAATTCAATTATGACCATTATATCTTATGACCTGTCCACCCCGCTCTTGCACATGGCTGGATATGGGAACTACTGACCCCTGGGACCCAAAAAGGAAGAAGCAAGCAAAAGATAATGGCTGGAGGGACAATTACATTTTTTTACTAATGTTAAACATTCTGAAGATGTATTCCTCTTCTTCTTTTTTTGTCTGCTCCCTTCGTCAGGGGTTGCCACAGCGAACTAAGTCGCAGAAAGGCTGCAGATGTTTTAATTGCAGCAAATGTCTGCTAAAGTTTTCATAAACCAAGTAATCAGCTTGGATGTGAGTTTCAGAACCTCCTGGACTCTTTTAACCTGTCACAGTCGGTCTCGGGGGCCACACACACACTGGGTCATACACTGGATTTAATTATCTCCCACGGCCTACAAATACCTGCTGTGGAGATCCTGGACACCTGTATCTCAGACCATTTTCCCATATTATTTGAATTTTTCACCACTCCTGCACCAAAGGCTATTCTCCCAGCACGTTTCTGCCGCTCCATCAACCCATTAACTCCAAATGAGTTTACTGATGCCTTTAAGAGCACTGAATTCTGCTCTGCTGTCAGTCTGGACCCATCTCTACATCCTGAGGACTTCATCACCTCCTTCCATCACACCTGCACAACGATCTTGGACTCCATCGCTCCTCTCAAACAGGCATCTTCAAAAAACAGACCATCACCATGGCTCAACGAAACGACGCGAGCTCTTCGACAACGTTGCAGACAAGCAGAGCGAAAATGGAAGCGTGACCGGCTTCATGTATCTCAGGGAATACTGAGAGACTGTCTCTGTGAGTATGATAACGCTGTGAAACAGGCCAAGTCACAGTACCTCTCCAACTTAATCTCCACCAGCTCCAACCGGCCGAGGACGCTTTTCAGCACACTCCAGTCTGTCATCAATCCATCTGTCGATGTTCTGAAAACTGCCACACAGTCTACCTGTGATGACTTTCAGAGCTATTTTGTCAACAAAATAGACTCTATCAGGCAGAACATTGTCAGTTCATCCAACACCATCCTGTCATGTACCTCTACAATAACCACTGCTGTTTTTGACCAGTTTGATCTCGTCTCACTGCCTCAACTCACCAAGGTGGTTCAGCAGATGAAACCAACAAACTGTTCTCTGGACATCATTCCCTCTAAAATGTTCAAACAATGCTTTGATGTAATTGGTCCTTCTGTTTTGTCATTTATCAACAGCTGTCTAACTTCAGGTTATGTGCCATCTGCTTTCAAACATGCTGTGGTCAGGCCTCTTCTAAAAAAACCAGGCCTAGATCCTACAGCTCTCTCTAATTTCAGGCCAGTTTCCCATCTGTCATTTCTATCAAAGGTCCTAGAAAAGATTGTTTTTATTCAACTTCAATCTTTTCTAGAACTCAACAACCTGTTTGAAAAATTTCAGTCAGGTTTTCGAGCTCGTCACAGCACTGAATCTGCACTGCTCAAAGTACAGAATGACATTCTTCTGTCTCTGGATGCAAAAAACCCTGCACTGCTGGTGATGTTAGACCTCTCAGCAGCTTTTGACACCGTCGACCATCAGGTACTAATCAACCGCTTGTCTCAGCAGGTTGGTCTCCAGGGAGCTGTGCTTGAGTGGTTCAAATCTTACCTGTCTGGGAGAACTTTCTCTGTCATGATAGGCGATCTGTCCTCCTCTTCATCAACCCCTCTGACCTCCGGCGTACCACAGGGATCTATTCTAGGGCCAGTCCTCTTCTCTCTTTACATGCTGCCATTAGGATCAATCATCACACGTCATAACCTGTCTTTTCACATGTATGCAGACGATTTACAAATCTATCTGCCAGTCACTCCCAACCCCTCACTCAGTTCAAACACTCTTGTCAACTGCTTAAATGACATTAAGCACTGGCTCTCTCAAAACTTCCTCCACCTAAACACAGATAAAACTGAATGCATTTTGTTTGGTGCACCTGATGACACCAGCAACATCCTTCCCTGTCCCAGTGTTGGTTTTCCCCTCCCCCACTTCAACTCGGTGGTCAGAAATCTTGGAGTGCAGTTTGACTCCAATTTAAAGTTTGATAAACAGATCAGTTCTGTTGTCAAGACCAGCTTTTTCCAACTCCGTCTGCTCTCCAAAGTCAAGTCATTTCTTAGTCGTGGTGATCTGGAGAAGGCCATCCATGCCTTTGTGACCTCCAGACTTGACTATTGTAATGCTTTGTATCTTGGCATTAATCAATCCTCCATCTCCCGTTTACAGCTTGTACAGAACTCTGCCGCGCGCTTTTTGACCAACACACGAAAATATGAACACATCACTCCTGTCCTGTCCTCTCTACACTGGCTCCCAGTTCAGTTCAGGATACAGTTCAAGTTGCTGCTGTTTGTTTTCAAAGCTCTGAATGGACTTGCTCCCCTCTACATCTCAGAACTTCTGAAAGCCCATCAGCCTGGCAGGGACTTACGATCTGCCAGTCAACACCTGCTGGAGGTGCCTCGCTCGAGGTACAAGCAATGGGGAGACCGGTCATTTTCTGTTGCCGGCCCAAAAGCCTGGAACAGCCTCCCCCTTGAGCTGCGTGCCACCTCTGATCTGACTCTGTTCAAAACCAAACTGAAGACCCACTTGTTCAAAAAAGCTTTCAGTGTGTAACTTTTATTATTTTGTATTTTAGTATGTAGCATCTTTATTTCAATTGCATTTTTATTTCACTTGTTCAAAAAAGCTTTCTGTGTGTAACTTTTATTACTTGTGTTATTTTAGTATGTAGCATTTTTTATTTCCATTGCCTTCTTTTATCGCTGTGGTTTCTTATTCTATTTTCATTGATCTATTGTTCCCGTTTATTTTTCTTTTTATCCTGTTAAGCACCTTGGTCAATGCAAGGCATTGTGGAAGGTGCTATACAAATAAAGTTTATTATTATTATTATTATTATTATAAACCTCTAAGCCTATCATAAAACCAGAAATATTGTGCAGGAAAACATGTTCTGGTAATTCATGGCTCTTTATCTCTAAAGTCCAATATATATATATTTTTCATTCAACCTTTATTTAGACAGGTTAATCCCATTGAGCCTCGGGGACTCATTTACAAGACAGACCTGATTTCTTAACAAAGAGTGAAGACAACAGTGGGCAAAAACAACAACAACAGACAATCATAAAATAGGCATAGGTATAGAAACTTAAGTTTCTCTCTTTTTTTTTTACAAATCAAAACCAAATAGTGACCACAAGGACAAAGAAGAAGAATAGTAGCAAAAAACAGCTAGAGTATGAGGCAATTTCGAAAACTAAAAATTGCCTTATAATCTTGCTGTTTTTTGCTACTATTCCTCTTAAATTAAATTAAAGACTAATACAAAGTTCATGTCTCTCAACACATTTTTTATTTGATTATTTATTTTTTGTCTTACTTGGTTTTTTAGAAGACTCAGGTGGAGGCCTCAACAATCACCTGGATCAAAGACTTCCTGACAAACCGACCACAGTTTGTGAGACTGAAGGGTTGTGTGTCTAACCAGGTGGTCAGTAGCTCAGGAGCACCACAGGGTGCTGTACTCTCACCATTCCTTTTCACTCTGTACACCTTAGATTTCCAGTACAAAACAGAGTCCTGTCATCTGCAGAAATATTCAGATGACTCTGCAGTGGTCGAGTGTATCAGAGATGGACAAGAAGCTGAGTACAGGGAACTGGTGGACAGCGCTTTGTGGCATCTTGAATATAAACAAAACAAAGGAGATGATTGTAGATTTCAGGAGAAACAGGAACAGGTCCAAACACTATTTCCATCATGGGAGAAGAAGTGGAGGTGGTGGAGAAGTATAAATACCTTGGGGTTCACCTGGACAACAGACTGGACTGTAGACGCAACAGTGAAGCGTCTACAAGAAGGGACAGATCAGACTGTACTTCTTGGGGAAGCTGAAGTCCTTCAATGTTTGCAGCAAGATGCTGCATATCTTCTATAAATCTGTTGTAGAGAGAGCTGTCTCTTCTGTCATCATCTGCTGGGGGAGCAGAACCAAAGCAAGTGACTTAAAAAGATCAACAAGCTCATAAAGAAGGCTGGTTCAGTTCTGGAGACTCCTCTAGAACCTTTGGTCATGACTGTACAAAGAAGGATTCTTCATAAAATAAAGAACATTATGGACAACCCTCAGCATCCTCTTCATCAGACTGTCATACAACAACAGACTGTCATATGTCATACAACAACAGAGTGTCATACAACAACAGACTGTCATACAACAACAGACTGTCATACAACAACAGACTGTCATACAACATCAGACTGTCATACAACAACAGCCTGTCATACAAGATACAAGATACAAGATACAAGAGATTTTATTAACATTGCACCAATTTTCATCGATACAGCGTGATTATGTATGCACAGTCATCCAGGAGAGGGTTTTGAGTGTGTAAAGCTGCTGCCTTATCAAAACACATGACATGTTCTTCAGCGCGGCCTCTCTCATCCGTCTCAGGATGAAGGTCAAAGGTGGGAAAACAGGGAAAGAAACCATGGGGGTTACAGCGTTGATATTAAAAAAAATGAATCACATTTTGTCTGCAAGACACCGCATGACCCAGTAAAAACCATATCATAAGCACATTTAGCACAGTTACATGTTGCATGTTGAGACTGAGGCAGGGAGGATCTGTCCATGATACATTCCGGATGCCTCCGATAACGCTCATAGAAAAGTTCTCCGGGGGAGGGGGGGGGTAGCAGACAAGACAAGAACAGCTTTTTTCCACAGTAGCCACGTCTCAGGAGAAATTAGATATCCAGCCTTTTCCAAGGCTGTTTCCAAGGGAGCCAGATAAGAATTAGAAATATTTTCACATCAGGCACACATTGTAATTTCAGCGGCCTTCAGTCTGTAAGGGCGATTCTGTTCATATGATCCAATTCGGGACTTTTTTTCTCCACTGATCCAACTCTGACCTCAGATGTTGACCACAGCGACCCGAGTCCTAAGTCCAAGGGTGACCAGCTCACCCTCTGGATAAGCTCTCAAACAGCTGAATTCTGATGTTGACCACAGCGAACAGAGTCCTAAAACCAAGGTTGATCTGTTCACCCCCCGAATAAGCTCGCACACAGCTGATTTCTCGAGGTCACAGCGCAGACCAGACGTCGGGTGCTCCAGGCATTAAGTCCTGCTGAAGTCTCCCTCTTTTGCGATAGACCAGTGCTCCACAAATGCCAAAAAGCAAAGCGTTGCCATCATAATCCAATATAATCCAAGAATCTTGACGGATTCCAGACGGAGCTTTAACTCCCACCTCCGGGAGAGCTTTGAACACGTTCCAAGGGAGGCGGGGGACATGGAGTCCGAGTGGGCCGTGTTCCGCGCCTCTATTGTCGAGGCAGCTTATCGGAGCTGTGGCCGCAAGGTTGTTGGTGCCTGTCGTGGTGGCAACCCTCGAACCCGGTGGTGGACACCGGCAGTGAGGGATGCTGTCAGGCTGAAGAAGGAGTCCTATTGGGCCTTTTTGGCTTGTGGGACCCCGGAAGCAGCTGATAGGTACCGGCAGTCCAAGCGGCATGCGGCTCGGGTGGTTGCTGAGGCAAAAACTCGGGCGTGGGAGGAGTTCGGAGAGGCCATGGAGAATGACTTCCGTACGGCTTCGAGGCGATTCTGGTCCACCATCCGGCGTCTCAGGGGGGGAAAGAGGTACGAGACCAACACCATTTATGGTGGAGGTGGCGTGCTGCTGACCTCAACTCGGGATGTTGTGAGTCGGTGGGCGGAATACTTCGAAGACCTCCTCAATCCTACTGGCACGTCTTCCACTGAGGAAGCAGAGCCTGGGGACTTTGGGTCGGGTTCTCCGATCTCTGGTGCTGAGGTCGCCGAGGTGGTTAAAAAGCTCCGCGGTGGCAAGGCTCCGGGGGTGGATGAGATTCGCCCGGAGTTCCTTAGGGCTCTGGATGTTGTAGGGTTGTGTTGGCTTACGCGACTCTGCAATATCGCGTGGACATCGGGGGCAGTTCCCTTGGATTGGCAGACTGGGGTGGTGGTTCCCCTATTTAAAAAGGGGGACCGTAGGGTGTGTTCCAACTATAGGGGGATCACACTCTTAAGCCTCCCTGGTAAGGTCTATTCAGGGGTTCTGGAGAGGAGGGTCCGTCGGATAGTCGAACCTCGGATTCAGGAGGAGCAGTGTGGTTTTCGTCCTGGTCGTGGAACACTGGACCAGCTCTACACCCTCAGCAGGGTCCTGGAGGGTGCGTGGGAGTTTGCCCAACCAGTTTACATGTGTCTTTGTGGACTTGGAGAAGGCATTCGACCGCGTCCCTCGGGGGGTTCTGTGGGGGGTACTCCGGGAGTATGGGGTACCAGGCCCTTTGATAAGGGCTGTTAGGTCCCTGTACGACCGGTGTCAGAGCTTGGTCCGCATTGCCGGCAGTAAGTCAGGCTCGTTTCCGGTGAGAGTTGGACTCCGCCAAGGTTGCCCTTTGTCACCGATTCTGTTCATAACTTTTATGGACAGAATTTCTAGGCGCAGCCAAGGTGTTGAGAGGATCCGTTTTGGTGACCTTAGAATCGCTTCTCTGTTTTTTGCAGATGATGTGGTCCTACTGGCTTCATCAGTTCGTGATTTACAACTTTCACTGGAGCGGTTTGCAGCCGAGTGTGATGCGGCCGGGATGAGGATCAGTTCCTCCAAATCCGAGGCCATGGTCTTGAGCCGGAAAAGGGTAGCATGCCCTCTCCGGGTCGGGGAGGAGGTCCTGCCCCAAGTGGAGGAGTTTAAGTATCTCGGGATCTTGTTCACGAATGAGGGAAAACTGGAGCGTGAGATCGATAGGCGGATAGGTGCAGCGTCCGCAGTGAAGCGGGCGCTGTACCGGTCTGTCGTGGTGAAGAGAGAGCTGAGTCAAAAGGCAAAGCTCTCAATTTACCGATCGATCTACGTTCCCACCCTCATCTATGGTCATGAGCTTTGGGTTGTGACCGAAAGAACGAGATCTCGGATACAAGCGGCTGAAATGAGTTTTCTCCGCAGGGTGGCTGGACTCTCCCTTAGAGATAGGGTGAGAAGCTCAGTCATCCGGGAGGGACTCGGAGTAGAGCCGCTGCTTCTCCACATCGAGAGGAGCCAGTTGAGGTGGCTCGGGCATCTGGTTAGGATGCCTCCTGGACGCCTCCCTGGTGAGGTGTTCCGGGCATGTCCCACCGGGAGGAGACCCAGAGGAAGACCCAGGACGCGCTGGAGGGACTATGTTTCTCGGCTGGCCTGGGAACGCCTTGGGATTCCCCCGGAGGAGCTGCTCCAAGTGGCTGGGGAGAGGGAAGTCTGGGCCTCCCTACTTAGGCTGCTACCCCGCGACCCGACCCCGGATAAGCGGAAGAAGATGGATGGATTGATGGATGGAATCCAAGATTCTTCACCTCCACAGAGCACCCAGAAATCCACGGAATCCATGGCGGAATCCATGGCGGAATCCATGGCGTATCCTCCGTCACTCTGTGAGGTTGAAAAGGCTCTCCTTGTGCCTTCTTCTGTGGAAATCTTCTTTGTAGAATCGAATGCCCAAACCTCCAATCCATCTTAATTTGCGTTCGAGGTGCTTTGCTGTGGAGCTGCCAGCAGCAGGGGGGGGGAAGGACGGGAGAGGGAAGGGAATGCGTCTGCCTCCTTCGTGAGCCAAGCCAGAAATACAACACAGACTGTCATACAACAACAGACTGTCATACAACAACAGACTGTCATACAACAACAGACTGTCATACAACAACAGACTGTCATACAACAACAGAGTGTCATACAACAACAGAGTGTCATACAACAACAGACTGTCATACAACAACAGAGTGTCATACAACAACAGAGTGTCATACAACAACAGAGTGTCATACAACAACAGAGTGTCATACAACAACAGAGTGTCATACAACAACAGACTGTCATACAACAACAGAGTGTCATACAACAACAGACTGTCATACAACAACAGAGTGTCATACAACAACAGACTGTCATACAACAACAGAGTGTCATACAACAACAGAGTGTCATACAACAACAGAGTGTCATACAACAACAGAGTGTCATACAACAACAGAGTGTCATACAACAACAGACTGTCATACAACAACAGACTGTCATACAACAACAGACTGTCATACAACAACAGACTGTCATACAACAACAGACTGTCATACAACAACAGACTGTCATACAACAACAGAGTGTCATACAACAACAGACTGTCATACAACAACAGACTGTCATACAACAACAGACTGTCATACAACAACAGAGTGTCATACAACAACAGACTGTCATACAACAACAGACTGTCATACAACAACAGACTGTCATACAACAACAGACTGTCATACAACAACAGACTGTCATACAACAACAGACTGTCATACAACAACAGACTGTCATACAACAACAGACTGTCATACAACAACAGACTGTCATACAACAACAGACTGTCATACAACAACAGACTGTCATACAACAACAGACTGTCATACAACAACAGAGTGTCATACAACAACAGAGTGTCATACAACAACAGAGTGTCATACAACAACAGACTGTCATACAACAACAGAGTGTCATACAACAACAGAGTGTCATACAACAACAGAGTGTCATACAACAACAGAGTGTCATACAACAACAGACTGTCATACAACAACAGAGTGTCATACAACAACAGAGTGTCATACAACAACAGAGTGTCATACAACAACAGAGTGTCATACAACAACAGACTGTCATACAACAACAGACTGTCATACAACAACAGACTGTCATACAACAACAGACTGTCATACAACAACAGACTGTCATACAACAACAGACTGTCATACAACAACAGACTGTCATACAACAACAGACTGTCATACAACAACAGACTGTCATACAACAACAGACTGTCATACAACAACAGACTGTCATACAACAACAGACTGTCATACAACAACAGACTGTCATACAACAACAGACTGTCATACAACAACAGACTGTCATACAACAACAGACTGTCATACAACAACAGAGTGTCATACAACAACAGAGTGTCATACAACAACAGAGTGTCATACAACAACAGACTGTCATACAACAACAGAGTGTCATACAACAACAGAGTGTCATACAACAACAGTGTCATACAACAACAGAGTGTCATACAACAACAGAGTGTCATACAACAACAGAGTGTCATACAACAACAGAGTGTCATACAACAACAGACTGTCATACAACAACAGAGTGTCATACAACAACAGACTGTCATACAACAACAGACTGTCATACAACAACAGACTGTCATACAACAACAGACTGTCATACAACAACAGACTGTCATACAACAACAGACTGTCATACAACAACAGACTGTCATACAACAACAGACTGTCATACAACAACAGAGTGTCATACAACAACAGACTGTCATACAACAACAGACTGTCATACAACAACAGAGTGTCATACAACAACAGAGTGTCATACAACAACAGAGTGTCATACAACAACAGACTGTCATACAAACTGTCATACAACAACAGACTGTCATACAACATCAGACTGTCATACAACAACAGACTGTCATACAACAACAGACTGTCATACAACAACAGACTGTCATACAACAACAGAGTGTCATACAACAACAGACTGTCATACAACAACAGAGTGTCATACAACAACAGACTGTCATACAACAACAGACTGTCATACAACAACAGACTGTCATACAACAACAGACTGTCATACAACAACAGACTGTCATACAACAACAGACTGTCATACAACAACAGAGTGTCATACAACAACAGAGTGTCATACAACAACAGACTGTCATACAACAACAGACTGTCATACAACAACAGACTGTCATACAACAACAGACTGTCATACAACAACAGACTGTCATACAACAACAGACTGTCATACAACAACAGACTGTCATACAACAACAGAGTGTCATACAACAACAGAGTGTCATACAACAACAGAGTGTCATACAACAACAGACTGTCATACAACAACAGAGTGTCATACAACAACAGAGTGTCATACAACAACAGACTGTCATACAACAACAGAGTGTCATACAACAACAGAGTGTCATACAACAACAGTGTCATACAACAACAGAGTGTCATACAACAACAGAGTGTCATACAACAACAGAGTGTCATACAACAACAGTGTCATACAACAACAGAGTGTCATACAACAACAGACTGTCATACAACAACAGACTGTCATACAACAACAGACTGTCATACAACAACAGACTGTCATACAACAACAGACTGTCATACAACAACAGACTGTCATACAACAACAGACTGTCATACAACAACAGACTGTCATACAACAACAGAGTGTCATACAACAACAGAGTGTCATACAACAACAGACTGTCATACAACAACAGACTGTCATACAACAACAGACTGTCATACAACAACAGACTGTCATACAACAACAGACTGTCATACAACAACAGACTGTCATACAACAACAGACTGTCATACAACAACAGACTGTCATACAACAACAGACTGTCATACAACAACAGAGTGTCATACAACAACAGAGTGTCATACAACAACAGAGTGTCATACAACAACAGACTGTCATACAACAACAGAGTGTCATACAACAACAGTGTCATACAACAGAGTGTCATACAACAACAGATTGTCATACAACATCATAGTGTCATACAACAACAGACTGTCATACAACAACAGACTGTCATACAACAACAGATTGTCATACAACATCAGACTGTCATACAACAACAGACTGTCATACAACAACAGACTGTCATACAACAACAGACTGTCATACAACAACAGACTGTCATACAACAACAGACTGTCATACAACAACAGACTGTCATACAACAACAGACTGTCATACAACAACAGACTGTCATACAACAACAGACTGTCATACAACAACAGACTGTCATACAACAACAGACTGTCATACAACAACAGACTGTCATACAACAACAGACTGTCATACAACAACAGACTGTCATACAACAACAGACTGTCATACAACAACAGACTGTCATACAACAACAGACTGTCATACAACAACAGACTGTCATACAACAACAGACTGTCATACAACAACAGACTGTCATACAACAACAGACTGTCATACAACAACAGACTGTCATACAACAACAGACTGTCATACAACAACAGACTGTCATACAACAACAGACTGTCATACAACAACAGACTGTCATACAACAACAGACTGTCATACAACAACAGACTGTCATACAACAACAGACTGTCATACAACAACAGACTGTCATACAACAACAGACTGTCATACAACAACAGACTGTCATACAACAACAGACTGTCATACAACAACAGACTGTCATACAACAACAGACTGTCATACAACAACAGACTGTCATACAACAACAGACTGTCATACAACAACAGACTGTCATACAACAACAGACTGTCATACAACAACAGACTGTCATACAACAACAGACTGTCATACAACAACAGACTGTCATACAACATCAGACTGTCATACAACATCAGACTGTCATACAACAACAGACTGTCATACAACAACAGACTGTCATACAACATCAGACTGTCATACAACAACAGACTGTCATACAACATCAGACTGTCATACAACAACAGTCATACAACAGACTGTCATACAACAACAGATTGTCATACAACAACAGCGTGTCATACAACAACAGAGTGTCATACAACAACAGAGTGTCATACAACAACTGACTGTCATACAACAACAGAGTGTCATACAACAACATAGTGTCAGACAACAACAGTGTCATACAACAACAGAGTGTCATACAACAACAGAGTGTCATAAAACAACAGAGTGTCATACAACAACAGAGTGTCATACAACAACAGAGTGTCATAAACAACAGAGACAGACTGTCATACAACAACAGAGTGTCATACAACAACAGACTGTCATACAACAACAGACTGTCATACAGACTGTCATACAACAACAGACTGTCATACAACAACAGACTGTCATACAACAACAGACTGTCATACAACAACAGACTGTCATACAACAACAGACTGTCATACAACAACAGACTGTCATACAACAACAGACTGTCATACAACAACAGACTGTCATACAACAACAGACTGTCATACAACAACAGACTGTCATACAACTACAACAGACTGTCATACAACAACAGATTGTCATACAACAACAGAGTGTCATACAACAACAGAGTGTCATACAACAACAGAGTGTCATACAACAACTGACTGTCATACAACAACAGAGTGTCATACAACAACATAGTGTCAGACAACAACAGTGTCATACAACAACAGAGTGTCATACAACAACAGAGTGTCATAAAACAACAGAGTGTCATAAAACAACAGAGTGTCATACAACAACAGAGTGTCATAAAACAACAGAGTGTCATACAACAACAGACTGTCACACAACAGACTGTCATACAACAACAGACTGTCATACAACAGACTGTCATACAACATCAGACTGTCATACAACAAAAGACTGTTATACATCAGACTGTCATACAACATCAGACTGTCATACAACAACAGTCATACAACAGACTGTCATACAACAACAGATTGTCATACAACAACAGAGTGTCATACAACATCAGAGTGTCATACAACAACAGAGTGTCATACAACAACAGACTGTCATACAACAACAGACTGTTATACATCAGACTGTCATACAACATCAGACTGTCATACAACAACAGTCATACAACAGACTGTCATACAACAACAGATTGTCATACAACAACAGAGTGTCATACAACAACAGACTGTCATACAACAACAGAGTGTCATACAACAACAGACTGTCATACAACAACAGAGTGTCATACAACAACAGACTGTCATACAACAACAGAGTGTCATACAACAACAGAGTGTCATACAACAACAGACTGTCATACAACAACAGAGTGTCATACAACAACAGAGTGTCATACAACAACAGAGTGTCATACAACAACAGACTGTCATACAACAACAGACTGTCATACAACAACAGACTGTCATACAACAACAGACTGTCATACAACAACAGAGACTGTCATACAACAACAGACTGTCATACAACAACAGAGTGTCATACAACAACAGAGTGTCATACAACAACAGAGTGTCATACAACAACAGACTGTCATACAACAACAGAGTGTCATACAACAACAGACTGTCATACAACAACAGACTGTCATACAACAACAGAGTGTCATACAACAACAGAGTGTCATACAACAACAGTGTCATACAACAACAGAGTGTCATACAACAACAGAGTGTCATACAACAACAGAGTGTCATACAACAACAGTGTCATACAACAACAGAGTGTCATACAACAACAGACTGTCATACAACAACAGACTGTCATACAACAACAGACTGTCATACAACAACAGACTGTCATACAACAACAGACTGTCATACAACAACAGACTGTCATACAACAACAGACTGTCATACAACAACAGAGTGTCATACAACAACAGACTGTCATACAACAACAGAGTGTCATACAACAACAGACTGTCATACAACAACAGACTGTCATACAACAACAGACTGTTATACATCAGACTGTCATAGAAAATCAGACTGTCATACAACAACAGTCATACAACAGACTGTCATACAACAACAGATTGTCATACAACAACAGAGTGTCATACAACAACAGAGTGTCATACAACAACAGAGTGTCATACAACAACTGACTGTCATACAACAACATAGTGTCATACAACAACAGTGTCATACAACAGAGTGTCATACAACAACAGATTGTCATACAACATCATAGTGTCATACAACAACAGTGTCATACAACAGACTGTCATACAACAACAGATTGTCATACAACATCAGACTGTCATACAACAACAGACTGTCATACAACAACAGACTGTCATACAACAACAACTGTCATACAACAACAGACTGTCATACAACAACAGACTGTCATACAACAACAGACTGTCATACAACAACAGACTGTCATACAACAACAGACTGTCATACAACAACAGACTGTCATACAACAACAGACTGTCATACAACAACAGACTGTCATACAACAACAGACTGTCATACAACAACAGACTGTCATACAACAACAGACTGTCATACAACAACAGACTGTCATACAACAACAGACTGTCATACAACAACAAACTGTCATACAACAACAGACTGTCATACAACAACAGACTGTCATACAACAACAGACTGTCATACAACAACAGACTGTCATACAACAACAGACTGTCATACAACAACAGACTGTCATACAACAACAGACTGTCATACAACAACAGACTGTCATACAACAACAGACTGTCATACAACAACAGACTGTCATACAACAACAGACTGTCATACAACAACAGACTGTCATACAACAACAGACTGTCATACAACAACAGACTGTCATACAACAACAGACTGTCATACAACAACAGACTGTCATACAACAACAGACTGTCATACAACAACAGACTGTCATACAACAACAGACTGTCATACAACAACAGACTGTCATACAACAACAGACTGTCATACAACAACAGACTGTCATACAACATCAGACTGTCATACAACAACAGACTGTCATACAACAACAGACTGTCATACAACAACAGACTGTCATACAACAACAGACTGTCATACAACAACAGACTGTCATACAACAACAGACTGTCATACAACAACAGACTGTCATACAACATCAGACTGTCATACAACAACAGACTGTCATACAACATCAGACTGTCATACAACAACAGACTGTCATACAACAGACTGTCATACAACAACAGATTGTCATACAACAACAGCGTGTCATACAACAACAGAGTGTCATACAACAACAGAGTGTCATACAACAACTGACTGTCATACAACAACAGAGTGTCATACAACAACATAGTGTCAGACAACAACAGTGTCATACAACAACAGAGTGTCATACAACAACAGAGTGTCATAAAACAACAGAGTGTCATACAACAACAGAGTGTCATACAACAACAGAGTGTCATAAAACAACAGTGTCAGACTGTCATACAACAACAGTGTCATACAACAACAGACTGTCATACAACAACAGACTGTCATACAACAACAGACTGTCATACAACAACAGACTGTCATACAACAACAGACTGTCATACAACAACAGACTGTCATACAACAACAGACTGTCATACAACAACAGACTGTCATACAACAACAGACTGTCATACAACAACAGACTGTCATACAACAACAGACTGTCATACAACAACAGACTGTCATACAACAACAGACTGTCATACAACAACAGACTGTCATACAACAACAGACTGTCATACAACAACAGAGTGTCATACAACAACAGACTGTCATACAACAACAGAGTGTCATACAACAACAGAGTGTCATACAACAACAGACTGTCATACAACAACAGAGTGTCATACAACAACAGTGTCAGACAACAACAGTGTCATACAACAACAGAGTGTCATACAACAACAGAGTGTCATACAACAACAGAGTGTCATAAAACAACAGAGTGTCATACAACAACAGAGTGTCATAAAACAACAGAGTGTCATACAACAACAGACTGTCACACA
This sequence comes from Garcialebias charrua, assembly GCA_038048925.1. Classification (NCBI taxonomy): domain Eukaryota; kingdom Metazoa; phylum Chordata; class Actinopteri; order Cyprinodontiformes; family Rivulidae; genus Garcialebias; species Garcialebias charrua. Next base: position 29,771 of record JBBPBX010001984.1, on the reverse strand, counting down.
ACAGACTGTCATACAACAACAGACTGTCATACAACAGACTGTCATACAACATCAGACTGTCATACAACAAAAGACTGTTATACATCAGACTGTCATACAACATCAGACTGTCATACAACAACAGTCATACAACAGACTGTCATACAACAACAGATTGTCATACAACAACAGAGTGTCATACAACATCAGAGTGTCATACAACAACAGAGTGTCATACAACAACAGACTGTCATACAACAACAGACTGTTATACATCAGACTGTCATACAACATCAGACTGTCATACAACAACAGTCATACAACAGACTGTCATACAACAACAGATTGTCATACAACAACAGAGTGTCATACAACAACTGACTGTCATACAACAACAGAGTGTCATACAACAACTGACTGTCATACAACAACAGAGTGTCATACAACAACTGACTGTCATACAACAACTGATTGTCATACAACAACAGAGTGTCATACAACAACAGATTGTCATACAACAACAGAGTGTCATACAACAACAGAGTGTCATACAACAACAGAGTGTCATACAACAACAGACTGTCATACAACAACAGACTGTTATACATCAGACTGTCATACAACATCAGACTGTCATACAACAACAGTCATACAACAGACTGTCATACAACAACAGATTGTCATACAACAACAGAGTGTCATACAACAACAGAGTGTCATACAACAACAGAGTGTCATACAACAACTGACTGTCATACAACAACAGAGTGTCATACAACAACAGACTGTCATACAACAACAGACTGTCATACAACAACAGAGTGTCATACAACAACAGAGTGTCATACAACAACAGAGTGTCATACAACAACAGAGTGTCATACAACAACAGAGTGTCATACAACAACAGTGTCATACAACAACAGTGTCATACAACAACAGAGTGTCATACAACAACAGAGTGTCATACAACAACAGACTGTCATACAACAACAGACTGTCATACAACAACAGACTGTCATACAACAACAGACTGTCATACAACAACAGACTGTCATACAACAACAGACTGTCATACAACAACAGACTGTCATACAACAACAGAGTGTCATACAACAACAGAGTGTCATACAACAACAGACTGTCATACAACAACAGACTGTCATACAACAACAGACTGTCATACACAGACTGNATCAGACTGTCATACAACAACAGTCATACAACAGACTGTCATACAACAACAGATTGTCATACAACAACAGAGTGTCATACAACAACAGAGTGTCATACAACAACAGAGTGTCATACAACAACTGACTGTCATACAACAACATAGTGTCATACAACAACAGTGTCATACAACAGAGTGTCATACAACAACAGATTGTCATACAACATCATAGTGTCATACAACAACAGTGTCATACAACAGACTGTCATACAACAACAGATTGTCATACAACATCAGACTGTAATACAACAACAGACTGTCATACAACAACAGACTGTCATACAACATACTGTCATACAACAACAGACTGTCATACAACAACAGACTGTCATACAACAACAGACTGTCATACAACAACAGACTGTCATACAACAACAGACTGTCATACAACAACAGACTGTCATACAACAACAGACTGTCATACAACAACAGACTGTCATACAACAACAGACTGTCATACAACAACAGACTGTCATACAACAACAGACTGTCATACAACAACAGACTGTCATACAACAACAGACTGTCATACAACAACAGACTGTCATACAACAACAGACTGTCATACAACAACAGACTGTCATACAACAACAGACTGTCATACAACAACAGACTGTCATACAACAACAGACTGTCATACAACAACAGACTGTCATACAACAACAGACTGTCATACAACAACAGACTGTCATACAACAACAGACTGTCATACAACAACAGACTGTCATACAACAACAGACTGTCATACAACAACAGACTGTCATACAACAACAGACTGTCATACAACAACAGACTGTCATACAACAACAGACTGTCATACAACAACAGACTGTCATACAACAACAGACTGTCATACAACATCAGACTGTCATACAACATCAGACTGTCATACAACAACAGACTGTCATACAACAACAGACTGTCATACAACATCAGACTGTCATACAACATCAGACTGTCATACAACAACAGACTGTCATACAACAACAGACTGTCATACAACATCAGACTGTCATACAACATCAGACTGTCATACAACAACAGACTGTCATACAACAACAGACTGTCATACAACATCAGACTGTCATACAACAACAGACTGTCATACAACATCAGACTGTCATACAACAACAGACTGTCATACAACAACAGATGTCATACAACAACAGAGTGTCATACAACAACAGAGTGTCATACAACAACAGAGTGTCATACAACAACAGACTGTCATACAACAACAGAGTGTCATACAACAACAGAGTGTCATACAACAACAGTGTCATACAACAACAGAGTGTCATACAACAACAGAGTGTCATACAACAACAGAGTGTCATACAACAACAGAGTGTCATACAACAACAGAGTGTCATACAACAACAGAGTGTCATACAACAACAGACTGTCATACAACAACAGAGTGTCATACAACAACAGACTGTCATACAACAACAGACTGTCATACAACAACAGACTGTCATACAACAACAGACTGTCATACAACAACAGACTGTCATACAACAACAGACTGTCATACAACAACAGACTGTCATACAACAACAGACTGTCATACAACAACAGACTGTCATACAACAACAGACTGTCATACAACAACAGACTGTCATACAACAACAGACTGTCATACAACAACAGACTGTCATACAACAACAGACTGTCATACAACAACAGACTGTCATACAACAACAGACTGTCATACAACAACAGACTGTCATACAACAACAGACTGTCATACAACAACAGACTGTCATACAACAACAGACTGTCATACAACAACAGAGTGTCATACAACAACAGACTGTCATACAACAACAGAGTGTCATACAACAACAGACTGTCATACAACAACAGACTGTCATACAACAACAGAGTGTCATACAACAACAGAGTGTCATACAACAACAGACTGTCATACAACAACAGAGTGTCATACAACAACAGACTGTCATACAACAACAGACTGTCATACAACAACAGACTGTCATACAACAGACTGTCATACAACAACAGACTGTCATACAACAACAGACTGTTAAACAACAGACTGTCATACAACAACAGACTGTCATACAACAACAGTCATACAACAGACTGTCATACAACAACAGACTGTCATACAACAACAGACTGTCATACAACAACAGACTGTCATACAACAACAGACTGTCATACAACAACAGACTGTCATACAACAACAGACTGTCATACAACAACAGACTGTCATACAACAACAGAGTGTCATACAACAACAGACTGTCATACAACAACAGACTGTCATACAACAACAGACTGTCATACAACAACAGAGTGTCATACAACAACAGACTGTCATACAACAACAGACTGTCATACAACAACAGAGTGTCATACAACAACAGAGTGTCATACAACAACAGAGTGTCATACAACAACAGAGTGTCATACAACAACAGAGTGTCATACAACAACAGACTGTCATACAACAACAGAGTGTCATACAACAACAGACTGTCATACAACAACAGACTGTCATACAACAACAGACTGTTAAACAACAGACTGTCATACAACAACAGACTGTCATACAACAACAGTCATACAACAGACTGTCATACAACAACAGAGTGTCATACAACAACAGACTGTCATACAACAACAGACTGTCATACAACAACAGAGTGTCATACAACAACAGACTGTCATACAACAACAGACTGTCATACAACAACAGACTGTCATACAACAACAGACTGTCATACAACAACAGAGTGTCATACAACAACAGACTGTCATACAACAACAGTGTCATACAACAACAGACTGTCATACAACAACAGACTGTCATACAACAACAGACTGTCATACAACAACAGTGTCATACAACAACAGACTGTCATACAACAACAGACTGTCATACAACAACAGACTGTCATACAACAACAGACTGTAATACAACAACAGACTGTCATACAACAACAGACTGTCATACAACAACAGTCATACAACAGACTGTCATACAACAACAGAGTGTCATACAACAACAGACTGTCATACAACAACAGACTGTCATACAACAACAGACTGTTAAACAACAGACTGTCATACAAAATCAGACTGTCATACAACAACAGTCATACAACAGACTGTCATACAACAACAGACTGTCATACAACAACAGAGTGTCATACAACAACAGAGTGTCATACAACAACAGAGTGTCATACAACAACTGACTGTCATACAACAACATAGTGTCATACAACAACAGTGTCATACAACAGAGTGTCATACAACAACAGATTGTCATACAACATCATAGTGTCATACAACAACAGTGTCATACAACAGACTGTCATACAACAACAGATTGTCATACAACATCAGACTGTCATACAACAACAGACTGTCATACAACAACAGACTGTCATACAACAACAGACTGTCATACAACAACAGACTGTCATACAACAACAGACTGTCATACAACAACAGACTGTCATACAACAACAGACTGTCATACAACAACAGACTGTCATACAACAACAGACTGTCATACAACAACAGACTGTCATACAACAACAGACTGTCATACAACAACAGACTGTCATACAACAACAGACTGTCATACAACAACAGACTGTCATACAACAACAGACTGTCATACAACAACAGACTGTCATACAACAACAGACTGTCATACAACAACAGACTGTCATACAACAACAGACTGTCATACAACAACAGACTGTCATACAACAACAGACTGTCATACAACAACAGACTGTCATACAACAACAGACTGTCATACAACAACAGACTGTCATACAACAACAGACTGTCATACAACAACAGACTGTCATACAACAACAGACTGTCATACAACAACAGACTGTCATACAACAACAGACTGTCATACAACAACAGACTGTCATACAACAACAGACTGTCATACAACAACAGACTGTCATACAACAACAGACTGTCATACAACAACAGACTGTCATACAACAACAGACTGTCATACAACAACAGACTGTCATACAACAACAGACTGTCATACAACAACAGACTGTCATACAACAACAGACTGTCATACAACAACAGACTGTCATACAACAACAGACTGTCATACAACAACAGACTGTCATACAACAACAGACTGTCATACAACAACAGACTGTCATACAACAACAGACTGTCATACAACAACAGACTGTCATACAACAACAGACTGTCATACAACAACAGACTGTCATACAACAACAGACTGTCATACAACAACAGACTGTCATACAACAACAGACTGTCATACAACAACAGACTGTCATACAACAACAGACTGTCATACAACAACAGACTGTCATACAACAACAGACTGTCATACAACAACAGACTGTCATACAACAACAGACTGTCATACAACAACAGACTGTCATACAACAACAGACTGTCATACAACAACAGACTGTCATACAACAACAGACTGTCATACAACAACAGACTGTCATACAACAACAGACTGTCATACAACAACAGACTGTCATACAACAACAGACTGTCATACAACAACAGACTGTCATACAACAACAGACTGTCATACAACAACAGACTGTCATACAACAACAGACTGTCATACAACAACAGACTGTCATACAACAACAGACTGTCATACAACAACAGACTGTCATACAACAACAGACTGTCATACAACAACAGACTGTCATACAACAACAGACTGTCATACAACAACAGACTGTCATACAACAACAGACTGTCATACAACAACAGACTGTCATACAACAACAGACTGTCATACAACAACAGACTGTCATACAACAACAGACTGTCATACAACAACAGACTGTCATACAACAACAGACTGTCATACAACAACAGACTGTCATACAACAACAGACTGTCATACAACAACAGACTGTCATACAACAACAGACTGTCATACAACAACAGACTGTCATACAACAACAGACTGTCATACAACAACAGACTGTCATACAACAACAGACTGTCATACAACAACAGACTGTCATACAACAACAGACTGTCATACAACAACAGACTGTCATACAACAACAGACTGTCATACAACAACAGACTGTCATACAACAACAGACTGTCATACAACAACAGACTGTCATACAACAACAGACTGTCATACAACAACAGACTGTCATACAACAACAGACTGTCATACAACAACAGACTGTCATACAACAACAGACTGTCATACAACAACAGACTGTCATACAACAACAGACTGTCATACAACAACAGACTGTCATACAACAACAGACTGTCATACAACAACAGACTGTCATACAACAACAGACTGTCATACAACAACAGACTGTCATACAACAACAGACTGTCATACAACAACAGACTGTCATACAACAACAGACTGTCATACAACAACAGACTGTCATACAACAACAGACTGTCATACAACAACAGACTGTCATACAACAACAGACTGTCATACAACAACAGACTGTCATACAACAACAGACTGTCATACAACAACAGACTGTCATACAACAACAGACTGTCATACAACAACAGACTGTCATACAACAACAGACTGTCATACAACAACAGACTGTCATACAACAACAGACTGTCATACAACAACAGACTGTCATACAACAACAGACTGTCATACAACAACAGACTGTCATACAACAACAGACTGTCATACAACAACAGACTGTCATACAACAACAGACTGTCATACAACAACAGACTGTCATACAACAACAGACTGTCATACAACAACAGACTGTCATACAACAACAGACTGTCATACAACAACAGACTGTCATACAACAACAGACTGTCATACAACAACAGACTGTCATACAACAACAGACTGTCATACAACAACAGACTGTCATACAACAACAGACTGTCATACAACAACAGACTGTCATACAACAACAGACTGTCATACAACAACAGACTGTCATACAACAACAGACTGTCATACAACAACAGACTGTCATACAACAACAGACTGTCATACAACAACAGACTGTCATACAACAACAGACTGTCATACAACAACAGACTGTCATACAACAACAGACTGTCATACAACAACAGACTGTCATACAACAACAGACTGTCATACAACAACAGACTGTCATACAACAACAGACTGTCATACAACAACAGACTGTCATACAACAACAGACTGTCATACAACAACAGACTGTCATACAACAACAGACTGTCATACAACAACAGACTGTCATACAACAACAGACTGTCATACAACAACAGACTGTCATACAACAACATACTGTCATACAACAACATACTGTCATACAACAACAGTGTCTTCAGTCAGAGGCTTCTTCAGATCTGCTGTAAGACAAGAGGTCCTTCCTGTCCACAGCCATCAGCATCTAACTCTTTAATGAAACCAGGATGATGAGTTACAACATTTAATTTCCCTTTGGGATTAATAAAGTATTTTATTGATGTATCTTTTTCTCAAATTAGATCCAGTCTCATGGCACTGGCTGTTCAGGTTAGGCCTCCTCTTGTGGTCCGCCTGTCAGTAACACTCAGTGCTTCCCTTTGGAAAACTGTGTTCGCCCCGAGTTCTGCCCAGGAGCAAGTTGTCTCCATGACTAACAGAGTACCTCTTCACAAAAATAATCTAAAATGTTTACATTGAATGAAACCTGATACACAACACATCATCTAACTCTGGCGGCCATTTTGATATGAGACCCGCTAAATCTGGGTTCTGTTGCTTATTTTATTGTTTGTGACTTGTGAAGTTATCTGTTTTTATGAGACTAAGCAGCAGTGGAGTAAATGAGCTGCAGTTCCTTCTTGTGTTGAGAGAAAACAAAAATACACAATTGCTAGTTTGTATTGTGTTGGGGAAACAAGGAACCACAAATGACACATTATATGCACATTGATAAATTATTATATTGTTGTATAAACTCTGTTTAAGATGTACAAGGTGTTCCAAGTTGCAGGAGCAGAGTTAGAAATGAATACAGAGTGCAGGGATGGATATGGTAGTTACAGCCAGTTATGAATCTTAGCATGCCATGATCGGCAGCATCCAACATCTGCAAGGTTCTTGCAGGAGCATTAATCTAAATAATGTCACCGTAATCAATGGAGGGAAGGAAAATACTGTAGCAGCTACAAGACACCTAGCATTCAGAGGGAAGCTAGATCTATTTCTGAAAAATAACTTGCATTTTAATTTCAGTTTCTTTATCAAGTTTTTGACATGAGGCTTAAAAGAGAGATGTGCATCGACCAAGATTTCCAAGTATTTGTAAGAATCCACAAACTCAGTAGGAACACCATTCATAGATAAGACAGGAGGAAAAACTGCTGGTACCAACTTTCTGTTTAAAAACAGCATCCCTTGGTTTTTATCAACATTTAGCACCAGTTTGAGATGGAACTAATCTGACTGGATGATGTCAAATGCAGACTTTAAAGGCTGGAAAACCTTAACAACTGTTTTAGCTCGATAATAAACAACTTTATCATCGGCATAGAAACGCAAGGATGCATCAGGAATGTTCTGACCTACATTACTTATGTATATTGTAAAGAGAGTGGGTCCTAAGACTGAGCCTTGTGGTACACCATTATTGACATTAAAATAACTGGAAGAAGTACCATTGTGTTGAACACACTGCTTTCAGCCTGAAAGATAATATACCATAATTCGTCATGGAGTCGCCTTTAATGGGTGTATAAAAATGAGTCCCGCTGTGTTTCCTAGCTTAAAGTTCTCATACGTTTTCAACAAAGTGTTGGATGAAAAAAAAGGATGACATACTGTCTGAGAATATAAATGATGGATGCGCAAAACATTTTTAAGCTGGAGCAAATTCACAAAATCTCAAAAAGAAAAGCTAAAAAAAAAAAAGATTAAAAAGCGAAAACAGAATTATGTTAATGTACGTGTTGTGTGTCTAAAACGAGAAAAACAGAGGAACAATTTTGCATTACGAGATATGTGGACACTAAAAGAAAAAGAAAAGGACAAAATTGAAATTTGACATTAATGAGTTTTGAATTAAAAATGTTTAATTATGTAAATTGTAATTAAAAACTTGGGATAACTGGCATAAATTATATTAAAAACCTCATCTCTTTTATCCTCAGCCTGACGGGTACAGTGCGATCTGTGATGTTCATTTCTGCTTTATATTATTCACCACACATCTCTGTTGAACACGAGCTTCCTCAGTTAATCACAACATGTTCCTGCTTCATCATAAAAAGCTTTTTTTCATTTTTTTGCACCCATGTGTTAAAATCTGAACCAAATTCTTCTTTGGTTTCTTGGAATTATTATTATTTTATTAAATCTGCTTTAACATATTTGCCCTACTTTGTCTTATTTTACCATTCGTTTAGCATTTAGCATACCAATCCTGCTTTAGCATTTGTACACTTTTGCAGCAGAAAGGTTGTGGGACCACCGTAGAGAGCTGCACATCTTTTCATCACTGAAACGTTAAAATATCTCCATCATTTTGGTCTTGTTGAGTTTAACTTGAGAAATGAGGCCTAATTAGTTATTTTTTGTCTTGAAAATGACTAAATTTATTTGTGAATGGAACCCTTCCAGTTCTTATTCTCTTATTCTCGTGGTTCTTACCTGGTCGGAGCCCTTCTTTTTCTTTTTCTTCTTCCCCCAGCAGCCGGAGCTCTCGCCCTCGCAGCCGTTGGCGTCACAGAGCAGCCCGTCCAGCTCCTCCAAACCACCTTGTTGGCCATGGGACGTCTCGGCGGCCAGTCGGTACGACAAGTTCCTCAGGATACAAACACAGTTCTCTACCGTCTGGAGACGGAGCAAGTCGAGGAGGTGCAACGAGGCGGGAGGTGGTGGCAAGGCAGAAAAGGAGATGTAAATGAAAAGTGAGGAATCACGCAACGGAAAACTCTCTTTGATGTAATTTTAAAAAAAATCACAAAGGGAGCTCACACGCCATCATTCTGATTTCTACAATCTCTAACATACATGAGCAAGACAAATAGAGACCATAAGAAGCAAAACAAAAGCAACTATAATCTTTGAATATGTTTTTGCATTTTGTTTGCACTAACTTTGAAATAAGATTAGAAAAAAACAAGTAAATGAGGAAAAATGATAAACCCAATATATCATCTCACGCCTCATTTAACATGCAGTTTAGAGGCGAGACCGGCAGCCGCAGAGCTGCTGAGCCGACGTCCTACAATGTTTGTTGTTTATTCACAAACGTGTATGTCACCGACTGCGTGGAGACATCCGAGTCGCCGGAGTGGAAATGATCAAAGACGAATCATCAATCTTCTCGCAGTCTGACCGTTAGCTCGCACAAAGACGACTAAGGAGTGTAATTGAACAGCCTCGAGAGACGCAACAAAGAAAACAATGTCTCACTCCGCTGAGCTGCAGTCATGAATGAAACTCTATTCACATTCTATTACAGAACAATGTCGAGGGAAGTTCTGTTCGATTCATCATTTACCGTGGCATTTCATATTTTCGATCTGTTGCATCACATTTACTCTGAACTCTTACGTTTGTGGTTAGGAGGCTGAAAAGACTTTTGTTTGTATATTACATAAGGTCAAAGGTCAAGGTCAGGTATAGATCAGTTGACCTACAGCTGAATACTTTAAAGCTTCAGTATGTAACTTATTTTTTAAACATATTTCTTCACTCTGCCACTATCTCGTGATAGATTGATGTTTGACAGGTAATCTCTGAAAAAAACTATAGTCCTCTGGCGTCTCCCGGTGGTAATAAAAGCATTTATAAAAACCAAAGCGCCCCGCGGTTAACCAGCCAATAAAAACAGAGCTTCTAACTTCTCACGCTCCTAACCCACGCCCCCCAACCCACGCCCCCGCCTGTCAGCCCGCAGCGGCCGCGCAGGTTCTCGTTGAAATAATTGCAAAGCGATGCAAAACTGTTTTGTATGTGACACAAATGTATTAAATTCCCCTTCTTCATCCCTGCTCTGGACTTTTCTTTTGTTTTTTTGCCAAAAGTCAAGTGATCGCTTCATCCTCCGCTGAGTCATGACAGAAACATTCAGGAAATGAATGAATTTGTCACGAGCGAATTAAAATCGGGTTCAACGTGGCTGCCGAGGCTCTGCAGATTTGCTGGTGTTCTGGTGTTCTGGACCCTGTTTTTATTTTATTTTTTAGAACGTTTTATTAACATATAAACACAGAAATTCGGAGCGGCTGCGACAGGACATGAGTGGAGGCGGAGTTAAGGAAGCTGAGCTGATTTACAGCGAGAGTGACGGGGAACAGAGCCATATATGGCTCTGAGGGGGAGGGACCAGAATGCTTTTCCCTGTTGAAAAATTTTCTAAGTGCCAGCGTATTCCAGAAAATGCAGACAGCACCTTTAAGGGTGTACAAGCATTTCTGTTATTTCTATGCAACAACTCCAGGTTCTCAGATTCTGCTGACCCTGCTCGAAGACTTACATTAGTTGTCGTTAATGGGCAAACATCTACTAAAGTAATAGCTGCTATTAATACAAGCTGCTTTAATTGGCAATGGCTTACAAATGTTTGCATTAAGCTGTATGTTGAACAGGTCTTTTGAGTCTTTCACAATCACTTTTAATTAGCATTTCTCTTAAGTGAATGGAGTCTTGGCAGAGTTTTGTGACTGTAGACTAAGTTTAAACCTTTTAAATGTTCCAGCAAGTAATTGCATTCAATTCAACAGCGTAGAAGTAATCTAAAGAAACGTTTTCCAGACTTTCCCTTACAGGTCAACTTTAAATGATCTGTCTGGTGTAAAGTGCGGGGGAAAGTATGTGATATGCTTTAACTTTTTTCCATTTTGCTAGGAGGCTAAATTTACAGTGGAGCTGATGTGGCCGAGATGCAGCGTTCTCCTCCAACGTTCCAGTCATTAAAAGTATAGTTCTTTTTAAAATGTGAAATTACCATCTGATTACAAAGAAGCACTTATTTTGCAGCTGATGTTTGAACACATAGCATTTACAATGAATTTTAAAGATGTTATAAGTTGGTGTAGAAATTAATCCACAAAAAGTCCAACAAAAGTTACATGTTTTATCCATTATTCACAGCAGCTTGCTAAAATTAAACATGATGACAGGAAGGACGTGCCTTCTATTCTCAGCTCCACTGGTTCACCTACAAAAATCATCTTATTTTGAAAGAACCCTATCAAAAAAGCCACAATGAAGCGGGGCTTTACAACTTTTCTTATAAAAGCTTGTTTATTTATTCTAATATTATTATATTTAAGTACATTACACACTGCAGATGCATTCAAATCTAGATGCATTTTAAAATAAAAGCATCAGGCAGAAAAAAAGCATGTCTTTATACTCAGATTTAAAATTATTTGATTATCTAAAGATGAGGATCAATTAAACATTGAATAATAAACACAAAACAGATTATGATACATATTTCTAGTTATATCCGTCCCATACGTTTTAACTTTTTCTTTAAAAGGTAAATATATAAAAAAAGTTGTTCAGTATTGGTGAATTAGATGTTAATTTTTCAGCTTATATTTCCAATTTATTGAACATTATGAACCGGATTAAGACTATTTAGTACTTCTGAACATACTGCATTAAAATACCATAAATTTAAAATTTAAATATCCCTTTTAAAAATGTGTACAAATATTTTGTCACTGCAGTAATGCTGCCTTCTGTTCCATGTATAAAAACACACCAGGACAGCCTGTGTGTGCAGATTACAAGCCTAAAGATACTTATTTCTCTTAGACAGGAGTCTACACTTTGTAGAATAGTTATATTTTGTTTCAGTAAAAAAAACAAGTATTACATTTTCATTTAGCAACATAGTTTTCTACTTCACCTCATTCCATTTTAAATAAGCTTTGCCCAGAAAAAAAGATAAACATTCTGGATCGTCTAATTTTTAAGTAATCTCTAAAACTTTTTTCTTTTAATGTTATTATTTTATTTAGCATGTCTAGATTCCATATAGGAACTAGACCTGTTATGTGGTGAGAACTTCTAAATTATACGTTCAGCTGCCAGGAAGGGGAGAATATTTAGTTTTGCTTGCATGGCCTCAATTCACAACAGAAAGTTATCTTAAGAGAAATCACAAGTTAAATGTGTCAGTGAAAACATAGTTTGACTTACAAATACCCCTACAGGCTTTTATTTAAACATTTACTAACATTTCAACTTTTTGCAATATGAATTTACATTTTAAAAGATCTATATTTTACGCAGCACAGTTCCAAGCAAAACCCCAGAGAAGCAGAACGTTTGAGGAACGGATGCAGACGTGTGGAGCGAGAGACATAATTCAAGCTGAGCTCATAGATGATGTGGATCTCCACTGCAGCCCGGACCATTTGGTGGTTCAGCCGACAATCAGTCTTAGAGGCAACAGCAGTCACACCGCTGTGAGGTGAGGATGGTTAAACTGTGATTAAGGATGGGCCGATTTAAACAACTGGGAGACAGGGAGACCTTGAGAATCAGTCATCTATGATATATTTCTTATTTAATATTGACTAGTCCACACATACTCAGTGCACACGAACATTGAAAAATGCACAGTAAACACAAACCTACTAAAACTTGACCCCAAGAAATAGTTAAATTCAGAAATTCTTTATTTGCTTTTATGAAAAAAAGGTCAAGCGTACTTTGAAGGAATGCATTTTATGCCAGTTTTAATCCTTCTGCTGCCCTTGGGTCAAAATGACCCACAAGGCCTTAATTTTAAGACTTAGCCATATTGAATTGATTCTACAGTGTTTTTCGAATAAGGCGCAGTCAGAATCCTTTAATTTTCTCAACAATCATCAGTGAGCCTTATAATCTGGTGCACCGTATGTATTTTTTCATTCATTCAACCTTTATTTAAACAGATAAATCGTTAAATCATGAATTATGGCTGTCAGGCTGAAGAAGGAGTCCTATTGGGCCTTTTTGGCTTGTGGGACCCCGGAAGCAGCTGATAGGTACCGACAGTCCAAGCGGCATGCGGCTCGGGTGGTTGCTGAGGCAAAAACTCGGGCGTGGGAGGAGTTCGGAGAGGCCATGGAGAATGACTTCCGTACGGCTTCGAGGCGATTCTGGTCCACCATCCGGCGTCTCAGGGGGGGAAAGAGGTACGAGACCAACACCATTTATGGTGGAGGTGGCGTGCTGCTGACCTCAACTCGGGATGTTGTGAGTCGGTGGGCGGAATACTTCGAAGACCTCCTCAATCCTACTGGCACGTCTTCCACTGAGGAAGCAGAGCCTGGGGACTTTGGGTCGGGTTCTCCGATCTCTGGTGCTGAGGTCGCCGAGGTGGTTAAAAAGCTCCGCGGTGGCAAGGCTCCGGGGGTGGATGAGATTCGCCCGGAGTTCCTTAGGGCTCTGGATGTTGTAGGGTTGTGTTGGCTTACGCGACTCTGCAATATCGCGTGGACATCGGGGGCAGTTCCCTTGGATTGGCAGACTGGGGTGGTGGTTCCCCTATTCAAAAAGGGGGACCGTAGGGTGTGTTCCAACTATAGGGGGATCACACTCTTACGCCAAAAATACACTACACGCGGTCCGAGTCCGCCCCGCTCCGGTCCGACCTCCGCAGCAAATACGCACCCATTATAATCAATGAGATAAAGTACACTGGCTCCGCACGGCGGCGGCGAGCTGCGGAGAGCGGACGGCAGTCCGTCAAAATTAGAAATTTTTCTATTTCTGCCGGACGCCGGAGCTGTGCCGGAGTCAACTTTTGAAGATTACGTCGCACCAACAGGAAAAGGAACGAGCACAACTTCCGTATTTACAAAATAAAATCACCACGGGCGGACTAATCCTAGCTCTATACGGATTTATTTGTACAAAAATGCTGTCAAACTATCATTTATGACTATTCTATGACTAAACTATTATATTTATGACTATGACTACACCTAATAACGCAATACAAGAAATAAATAAATAAAAAAGTATTTTATTCTGAAATGTAAACATCACTTCCTGTTGCTCAAACCATGTCCTGTCGCTTATTTACGAGAGAAGATCAAGGCAGCCTTTACTGTTGTTCTCCTTCTTCCACCGAATGAATTGTTTTGTTCTGACTTCATTATTTATCACTTGATTTATCGCGCAATCTCGCAATTCCCGCGCATGCGTCTTGGAGCGGCGCATCCATGCGGACCTGAGCTGAGCGGAGGCAGTGGACTTTGGACTCGCTCAGCTGCGACCTGCGGAGCGGAGCGGACACGGACCGCGTGTAGTGTATTTTTGGGGTTAAGCCTCCCTGGTAAGGTCTATTCAGGGGTTCTGGAGAGGAGGGTCCGTCGGATAGTCGAACCTCGGATTCAGGAGGAGCAGTGTGGTTTTCGTCCTGGTCGTGGAACACTGGACCAGCTCTACACCCTCAGCAGGGTCCTGGAGGGTGCGTGGGAGTTTGCCCAACCAGTTTACATGTGCTTTGTGGACTTGGAGAAGGCATTCGACCGCGTCCCTCGGGGGGTTCTGTGGGGGGTACTCCGGGAGTATGGGGTACCAGGCCCATTGATAAGGGCTGTTAGGTCCCTGTACGACCGGTGTCAGAGCTTGGTCCGCATTGCCGGCAGTAAGTCAGGCTCGTTTCCGGTGAGAGTTGGACTCCGCCAAGGTTGCCCTTTGTCACCGATTCTGTTCATAACTTTTATGGACAGAATTTCTAGGCGCAGCCAAGGTGTTGAGAGGATCCGTTTTGGTGGCCTTAGAATCGCTTCTCTGTTTTTTGCAGATGATGTGGTCCTATTGGCTTCATCAGTTCGTGATCTACAGCTTTCGCTGGAGCGGTTTGCAGCTGAATGTGATGCGGCCGGGATGAGGATCAGTTCCTCCAAATCCGAGGCCATGGTCTTGAGCCGGAAAAGGGTAGCATGCCCTCTCCGGGTCGGGGAGGAGGTCCTGCCCCAAGTGGAGGAGTTTAAGTATCTCGGGGTCTTGTTCACGAATGAGGGAAAACTGGAGCGTGAGATCGATAGGCGGATAGGTGCAGCGTCCGCAGTGAAGCGGGCGCTGTACCGGTCTGTCGTGGTGAAGAGAGAGCTGAGTCAAAAGGCAAAGCTCTCAATTTACCGATCGATCTACGTTCCCACCCTCATCTATGGTCATGAGCTTTGGGTTATGACCGAAAGAACAAGATCTCGGATACAAGCGGCTGAAATGAGTTTTCTCCGCAGGGTGTCTGGACTCTCCCTTAGAGATAGGGTGAGAAGCTCAGTCATCCGGGAGGGACTCGGAGTAGAGCCGCTGCTTCTCCACATCGAGAGGAGCCAGTTGAGGTGGCTCGGGCATCTGGTTAGGATGCCTCCTGGACGCCTCCCTGGTGAGGTGTTCCGGGCATGTCCCACCGGGAGGAGACCCAGAGGAAGACCCAGGACACGCTGGAGGGACTATGTTTCTCGGCTGGCCTGGGAACGCCTTGGGATTCCCCCAGAGGAGCTGCTCCAAGTGGCTGGGGAGAGGGAAGTCTGGGCCTCCCTACTTAGGCTGCTACCCCCGCGACCCGACCCCGGATAAGCGGAAGAAGATGGATGGATGGATGGATGGATGGATGGATGAATTCTGGTGCTTATTGACCTCAAACTGATTTTATGTGGTACACAGTGCTCAAAAATATGTCAAAATAAACTTGTTTCGCTTATTGCGCTTTATAATCCAATGCACATTATGTATGAAAGCAGACCTGTTCATTGGTAATGTGTCTCATAATCTGGCGTGCCTTATAGTCCGAAAAACATGGTACTCCAAACAATCAATTGTATAGATATCTATTACTAACTTTTCAAGTTTCAATAAATTCATCCAAAAAACTTTTTCTTGTCTCATTTCATTTGCTAAAATGATTTTTTCAGTATGTTTGTTGTAAAAGGAGATAGAATAATTTTGCTCCAGTTTAAAAATACACACTTTGTGTACAAAGACAATAAGCTCAGGGTGACTGCTGCAGACCTTGCTGTCGATCTCTGTGCTGCCCAGAGAAGTCTGGATAACGTAGAGCAGAGCGTCTGTAAGGCCATCACACTCCCGCATCCGCCGTCTCGCCTCTTCACCTGCTGAGCTTACATTCCTGCACAACACACGAAATAAACACAAGCATAACATCTGATTGAGTAAGGGTTACCAGTTAGAAGACGAATAAAGTAAAGCAAAAAAAATAGTGGCCAACAGCTTTCCGTAAACTAAATCTAAAAGGTACGCAACATTTTGTCTCGTCTTTGAGGGCTTCAGTTCATCATACCTGACTTGTGCTGCTTCATTCACAATTAATCTAAACTTTACACTAAAATAAATATGTTAGAAAATATTTCTTTTTTATCAATAGCAGCCTTGCTATTATAATGCACAGACGTAATGGACTGAATTTTGACTAAATTCGAGATGTAAGTGGGCGGCGTTGGGTCAGATATGTTTGGGTTTTTGTAAAGTGGTGGTGCTGATTAAAACGGTCTCAGTACCAGACAGTGACTCATTTGTCTGTCGGACAAAAAAAAAACTACAGAGTGAAACATGAGATAAATATTACATGGCTTAATCTCTTAAAACATAACGTGTTCCTAACAAAACTATCACCAAGACATGCAAGTATAAAAATTGATTTTCAGAACCTTGACCTTAAAACATTAAGTCCTGAAGGGGCAAGTGGACTCCAAATAATCTACTGACAATAATATACCCATAAATATATAGTAATGTACAATGCAGTTTGTTCATCCATTCATTTTCTGAGGGTATACTATGTTCAGGTCCTTTACCCCAACAACACTCTACACTCCTCCTGGACTTATCATAAGGTGCTCCCAGGCCAGAGAGAATGCAGGATTCTTCTAGCAAGTTCTGGGTCTGCAATGAGGTCTCCGGGCTTCACCAAGAAAACTTATAGGAGGAGGCACCCAGGAGGCATTGTTACGTGGGCACATTTTCTTCCGTCTTTTGTTTGTTTGTTATTTTTATTTTTGGCACCTTTTTGACGGTTCACTGGTGAAGGGGGCGGGGCTCAGCCAGACAAGTGTTTTTAGCTCCGCTGGTAGCACACCTGTGGAGTGATTGACTGATGGAGTAGCTGTTGGGAGTTGCTGTTGCAGTGAAGACGTGTAAAGAAGAGGAAATAATTTAAGGTACGGTGCGGGTAGGCTCTGGACTCTGGACAGAGTCTTCACCTCGGGTCGGATCAACCCAGAGGGGAGTGTCGTATGTTTTTGGCCGGGAGGAAGAGGAAGTTTGTCCTGGATGAACCGGCTGGACGCTAAGTAATGCACCGGGGAGTTTACACGCCTGTTAAATCAACCACCTACAAAATCACCAGTGGTGCGTTTTTAAGAAAAGAGAAAAAAACTATAAAGAAAAGCAAGAACAACAATTATTGAACAGATCATCTGACGGATGAGGAAAAGTGCGGGCTCGCCCCTTTAAGGATGTCAGCTGATGAAGAGACTCTGATCGGACATCTAAAAGATAAGCCCCGCCTCACTGTGTGTGTGTTCCGTCAGGTGCCAGTTTTGTTTCTTTTTTTTCTCTTTTTCTTTTCATCACGCACTTATAGTTGCAGCCCTACTCTCCAGTAAATACTGACAAGATAAGAACGAGCTGGGAGAGAAGCAATTTCGTAACAGCATACTAATCAGATGCCTGGACCACCTCAGCTGACTTGTTTCTATGCCAAGGAACAGCATTTCTTCTACAAGCTCCTCCCGATGATGGAGCTCCTCACCATATCTCAAAACATTAGCCTGGTCACTTCAGCCACTATCCAAGATCTAACTCTTCTGCTCAGTATTCATACCTGATAACATGGCTGATGGTTGGAACACAGATGGACCAGTAAATTGAATGTCAAAATTTGGCATAGCACCTTCTTGAACCTAACATTCCAAGACAATGGACTCATAACTGCAAACAAGGTTTCAATTACAAGAAAGTTCATGCTCAATAATCCAGGTACCAAATCTAATAAGTTTCAGTTGGGTCATCTGGACAGTTTCTTTTTTATAGAAACGTTTCACCCTCTATCTGGAGGGCTTCATCAGTCATAGCAAATCCAGCAAACGGTTTCCCCCACCAAGAAGTAAACACCTTAAGTAGAAGGTTTGGGGGAAGCTTTCAATTACAGTAATTTGTCCATCTGCCACTCCAACCTTCCATCACTCATGAACAGAACTTCCATAAATTTGAGCTCTCCCTCGACCCAGAGGGAGACTTCAGCCTTTTTCTGGTTGACATCCAAAGCCTCAGACACAGAGAAGCAGACTCAGCTGCAAACTACTCCAGTGCACTCTGAAGACAACTACAGAACCATGCCATCTGCAAAAAGTAGAAATGTGGCAATGAAGTTCCCTCCTTTCCACAACTGCTCCTTAAGATCCTGTTCATGAACTCTGCAAACATTAGAGACCAGGGGCAACACTGACAGAGTCCAAGCTGCAGCCTGACTTGGTGTCAAACATCCCGACACAGCTGTGCAGCTTGTATCCTTTATGCATCTATCATAACAGCAGATATGATTGTTGATGCAATGTTAAACAGTACACACTCTCAAGTGTTTCATGAAGCTACAAATTAATCGTACAAATTGTCATTACATGTAACACAAAGAAAACCGAACAAGGAGTGTACGTTTAAAAAAAAAAGTGTTTGTGCATTGAGTGTGTTTGTCTGTGAATCTTGCTGTAAACGGCCTTTAAGGAAATCAATGTTAAACCAGATTGTAGAATGAGTGTGGTTGTATAGAAGTACCCAAGAGACAAATGACTCCATGCAGTCCTAAAACCTCATGGCCACAGCCACTTGATATACTCCCTCAGAATGGTCGTATTCAGTAGAATCAATCCTCGTCAGTTCAGCTGAATAGTGCCGATGGAAGAGGACGACACCATTCTCTGAAATCAAGAGAAATGGGCAGATGCCAAGCGTTCAGCTTTGTGTTTTATATTCCACATTGGTTCTTCTGGTGGCAATGCTGGGTGAGTACAAATCAAAATTTAAGGACTAGCATTCCCTGAAGAAATGCATGGCGCCTGCTGGCTTCCATGCCAGAGTTTAGACTACAAGTAACTTATGTTAAAAATAAACAACAAAACAAAAAATGCATACTTTGTACATGTACACACACATAATCCCTCACCCCCCATATGTACTGTATATACATACATATATACTGTATATACTGTACATACATATATACTGTATATACATATATA
>JBBPBX010001983.1:75515-88191 GCA_038048925.1 Garcialebias charrua | reverse complement strand
TATTCATCATAGAGAAGTCCTGCCCTGCTTCCATGGGCTATTTTTACCCAGCATGGCCGTCACATTAACAGAGCCCCAATCCCCTGCTGCTCCCAACAACAAGCCTCCCTCCATCTGGATCATGGATTACATTCCTCTTTTCCTGCTGTCTCTCCGGCTCTCATTACCTCAGAGTCCACATACCCTGCCTCACTATTAGCATCCTTTCATCTTTAATTTCATCTCAACTTTCGTTTCTTAACCACGCTGCTAACTCCACTGCGCCCCACTTATCCTTATGTATTTCAATCATGCATTGTAGTGTTCCCCAGTCCCCCGGGAGTACCGTTACTGACAACACATAACTTCAGAGCACAGTCATAGCCTGCTGAGCTGGTGCAACAGCATGACTGACCTACACGGCTGCACAAACGCATCTCTGTCTGAGCAATGCAGCTTCTTTGCTTACATTAAAATGCAGTGACGCTGACTTTAAAGTACCTCTTGCATAAGTACAAATTGGCGTGCAGAAGTGACAGGAAGTATGAGCACTGAGCTTATGAATCCCAAGAGTAGGAAACAAGACGTTTCTGTTTTTTTTTGTTTTTTGTTTTCTAGTTTATCCTATTTCAAATAAAAAATGTCCAGTCTCTAATCACAGTGGTAACTTTGCAAACACTAATTATTTTTATTTACATAAATGTATAATGGTGATTTGGTTACTGCTACCCATACTACACAATCTACTTGGTTGTGTTTAATGTGCAGTGTGTAGCATCCGAGTCAGATATGCAAAGGTGAGAAAGCAGTGACAATATCAGCTTCTCTCCCAAAAAGTGCAATAATTTACACATCTGTTGTTGTCAATATTATAACAAAGATTTTACAGCACGGTGATCATCCTCTATAGGAGACTTGAAAATAATCCCCTCTTTATTTCACACTTTGCCGAGTACATCTGAGGTCATTATTTTAATTGATGAGCAATCATCAACAACTGATTTATGTCTTTGTCAATGCTGTAGACCTGTTGATCTTAGAATATTTATTCCTGGTTGGCAGAAGTCTGATTAAGAGGTTTATTTTCCTTCTAAGAGGGATCTATCACAGTTTTTTTTTTTGCCTCACATACAACAAAATATATATTTTAAAATAAAGACATGATTTCATGAATCACAACATTTAAAACCCAATGAAAAGCAGTGAACAGGCTTTTCTGTTTTCTTGAGAGGTTTTAGAACCTCTTCTTTCTAGCATGACTTGAAGGTCAGAGTTTAAAAAACTAAATTAAGCTTTGAGGTTAAACAAAGATATGTCAATATTATGGATTATTACAATATTATTTCACAAATACCAGATGTTTTTAGGCAGCAAGTGAATAAGTTGCTCCTAAAAATTCTCTTGTGGAAAACAAACATCAAAAAACTAAGTTAATTCAGATTGTCATCGCAACACCTCATGTAGCAGTTTGTTGCAAAACCACTGATTGATCAGGGTGTCTATGCTGACTGTTATTAACCATCAAAAGCAAATTGTGGCCCAGTTTTATAAAGCATGTTTTTGTTTGCATCTTAAAGACCTTGTGTGTTGCTCACCTGAGGAAAACAGGCACCAGGTTGTGTAAAGATCCAACAAAGGCCGTGTAATGGTTTGGGAAAAGTTTTGGAAAACTTTGGGTACTGCTATTTATTTAAAGGTGCTATATGTAGTTTCTGGAAAACGCTGGAACTTAGAAAAATGTTGAACAGAGACACCTTTCTGGTTCCTCCCCCTTGCTCTCGGCTGAACTGCAACTCAGCCTCCATAGCTCCGCCTCCACTGCATGTCCTGTCTCGTGAACGCGCATGTGATACTGTAACCTTCGTTATCTTTATTGCTTAGTTTTAATAATAAATGATTCAAGCAAAGACACTTACTTGTCAAGCAGGAATGTTGCTAAAGGCCGCAGTATAGCTCTGCGTTGGGCCTAACGCTGCTCTACGCGCGTACTGAATTGATTGACAGGTCGGGTGGGGGGAAAAAAAAGGCACAAGCTGCAGCTGGCTCTGGCTGCAGCCGCTGCGATGTCATGTTCTGTGTTTATATGTTAATAAAACATTCTAAAAAATAAAATAAAAACACGGAGCGCTGGTCCAGCACACCAGAACACCAGGAAATCTGCAGAGCCTCGCGCTTCATTGGAGACCCTCGTTTCTCCAGGGGTCCTCAGAGGTCCTCGCTTCTACAGAGGTCCTTGCTCCAACAGAGGTCCTTGCTCCAACAGAGGTCCTCGCTTCTCCAGGGGTCCTCGCTTCATCAGAGGTCCTCGTTTCTACAGAGGTCCTCGCTCCAACAGAGGTCCTCGCTTCATCGGAGGTCCTCGCTTCTCCAGGGACCCTCGCTTCATCAGAGGTCCTCGCTTCTGCAGAGGTCCTCGCTCCAACAGAGGTCCTCACTTCATCAGAGGTCCTCGCTTCTCCAGGGGTCCTCGCTTCATCAGAGGTCCTCATTTCTACAGAGGTCCTCGCTCCAACAGAGGTCCTCGCTTCTTCAGGGTCCTCGTTTCTCCAAGGGTCCTCGCTTCTCCTGGTGATGGACGGCCTCCTGGCCACCCTCCTGAACTGGCTCCTCGTGATGGACAGCCTCCCGGCCGCCCCCCAGACTTTTGTTGATGTTTTCTTGTGCCCGCCATCCTGGCAGTTCCTCCCTCCGCCCACCCTAGTGCTTTGGGGGGCATTATTTGGGGACGCCAAGGGGCGTCCGTGGGAGGAGGGTACTGTATGTATGGCTCCCTCTGTTGGTCTGTCCCCATCCCTACACCTTCTGTTTTCCTTGTCTGTGTCCAGGTGTGTGTGGTTGAGTTTAATGACTGTTTTGCGTGTATATAAGTGAGCGTCCGTATCCTGTTCTTCGTCGGGTCATCGTCTGTGATTATCATGTCTTCGTCTGTTCCTTGTGGACTCCCTCTCGTTTTGTGAGTAACGCTGCCTCGTCAGCATTTTGGTTTTGTGCTCATTAAAGTGTTTTATTATTTTACTCCTCGCGCCTCTGAGTCCTGCCTGCCTGCACACTGAGTTCTGCACGCCTAAACAACACATCGCTCCTTGACAGATACAATCAAAGGGATGTTGTTTTCAAACAGGAAGTCAGTACCACTAGTCCTTCCTTCTATTTTATCTTTGAATTGTGTTCCTATTGTGTTTGTCAGTTCTTATAAATATGTGGGTGTTTTGGTCAATTCGCGTCTCTCTTTTAAGCCACGTGTCAAAAACTTGGTAAAGAAATTGAAAGTTAAACTGGGTTTCTTTTTTAGAAATAGATCTTGTTTAATTCTGAACACTAGGAAATGCCTTGTAACTGCAACATTCCTCTCCTCCATGGGTGACATTATTTACATGAATGCTCCTGCAAGCACCCTGCAGATGTTGGACACTGTCTGTCACGGTGCACTAAGATTCATAACTGGCTGTAACTATCATACCCATCACTGCACCCTGTATTCTTTGGTCATCATTAACTTCACGCAGACTCTCCCACTCATACATTTTCATCTTCACTTTTTGGTCTGTTGCCTTCATACATCTCCTACACATCACTTCGTGAGTGCAGCTACAGCGTGCGCTCTCAGGACATAATTGCATGCAGTGTACCCCCAGTGCAGATCAAACAAGGCAAAAGGGTCTTCTCCTACTCCGCTCCTCCTGGGATACCTTGCAAAAAGATCTGAAGCTCTCGACTTTGACCTCTCTAAGGGATTTTAAACTGCTAAGTTCATGGCAAAACCAACACAGACATGTTCCTGTTTTTAGTATTTTATCCCTCTTTATAATGTAGCTGTTTTTCGTCCCATTTTTTAATAATTTATTCCATTTACTTTTTCATTTTATATGCTTTTTATATGGTTGTCTATTGTTGTCTACACCTCATCTGCGTTCTTTGTTTAAGACTGGTCTATCTTGTAAATGAGTCCTCGTGGCTCAATGAGACTATTCCTGTATAAATAAAGGTTGAACGACTGAATGGTAGGGTACACCTGGAAGGGCAACCAGTTAATTTCAGTCCCACCACAGAGATGTAAGACAGACAATCTTGCATCCAGTCCCATCTTAGTTTAGAGTCTTCTGCTTGGTATACCAGAAACAACAGAAATCTTTCAGAACTTCACAAAAGTCCATTTTCCATCTGGTCAGTTAGGTTTAGTGGCAGAAAGTGGTCATTATTTAATGGCTGACTGAGATCAATTTTATTTTCTTCATTTATTTTTTTCAGTTATCACTTTTCAAGTTTCAAGATTTGTTTGAAGCCCTTCAAAGCTGCAGACTGAAAAGACAACAATCAAGTGACTGAGTCAAAATTCATCATAGATTTTTTTTATCAAAACGTAGAAAAAATGTAGACTGTTAATTATTTGGCAAATATTTTCTATAAACAGCCAAATAAATGCTTTCCTCAATATTTATTTATAAAAACTAATTGGGCAATTTCTGTATTTTTTTTCTCTATGTCTGCTTTAAATCTTTGTTCTGTTGATACTGGATGACAAGCAGTCAGCAGTTGCTTATTAATTTAGTGAGCAACTTTAATGAACCAACAATCACAAGAAGGATTAATGAACACAAAGCTAGATCATAGCCATAAATCAAAATTTAGGTTTCTCACAAACATGTTTACAGGTGTTAATTTGCCATGTTTGAATAAATAGTTTTTGTTCAGCTGGATGAGGTTCAGTGAGGGATTTACCTTTCTTTTTTTTTTTCAAGGCAGTTTCTCTTTTTGTATTGTCATTTGTTTGTACATGATTAAGATTTTCTATGAAGTAAATTTACCTCTCTTTTTAAAGGTTTTTCATGTCTTGGGGACTTTTCAAAGCAATATAAGTTCACATAAACAAACAGCATTTAATCTTTATTGCCTTAACAGCCCTACAATTGACACAATGTGCACATTTTTTGTTCTCTAATATACGCACAGGCGACCATCATCTGCATGACAGGCACATACACTGGCACAATAATGAATGATTTAGAGGGAATGTTCAGTTCAACATTTTGCTTTTAGATGCTCAGACTTTGGGACTGAGGGAGCTGATCGGACTATTGACAATTCAATTGGCAGAAAACTGCTCTTCCTCTTGAGGACCAAGCACTATTGTGTTGGGTAGGATACTGTATCACAGCAGCAAATTACTGAATTTTCCACAGACCAAAATACATCCCTCAGTCCCTGACAGCTTCTTCAGGAGCCGTTGTGGATGTAGGGCAGGAAGAAGACAGAGAAGAAGACAGCATTTACCGTATCTAACCATCTTTTTGTGTTCTATTTAAACAGGTTTTTCTTTTTTTCTTTAAAAATTGTAAAACTTTTGTTGATGCATACATTTCTACAACCGTCCTTGAAGACATCTAATCATAAAAGCAATCCCAGAGCACAAAATCATTTCATTTCCAATGAGTTATTTATTTCTCATCAAACAAACGGGGCCTGTTCATGGCTTGTGATTCTGTTTCAGTCTTACAAAACACTTAGAGACAATAATGTGCTGCTTCTGTGCAGTCTTCTACTTGCAGTTTTATTTCCTCATTCGAGTGCATAGGCCCAGAAGGCAGCAAAGTGAATATTTTATGAGACCCGATATGAGACATTGTCACTGCATCAATAGGTGCTCAAAACAATCTGTGAGCTATTTGTGCTATTTCTGAGCCCGTGCAGTACACAACAATGTCATATTTAATTATTAATTATGTACAAGACAGTGATGTAGGTAGCAACAGTGCTGTAGTATGTGATACGCGAGTATACGGCATATAATCACAAAAAAGGCTTGGAAATTTCCGCATAACCAATTAAAAGTGCCCAATGATACATAATGTTCCCTCTATGCTGCACAGTAAGGGCAAATGGGCAAATGCCCAAGCAAAATATGAAGTTATCTCCCGCCGCTTTATGATAAACTGTCAGCCCGAGCGCAGTGGTCTATATAATCTGTATTCAGCGCATTTGCATGCAGAGTGATGGAAGGCCCCCCACCCCCTCAAAACAGACCTGTGTCACGTGATTTGTGTAGCAACAATGGAAGTTTACAAAGAGGTAAAAAAAATTAAACCAATGAAATCACAGGAGAACTTTCATTCCAGCCAATCAGCATTTTCTGGAGTTTTTGTGCTGATGTGCAAAGAAGCTAAGTAGCTACAAGCAACATCCTTGGCTTCTAGCTTCTCCAAGATTTATACTGCATATTTCAATGCATACCGAGGAATAATATTTGGCGTTGTGGCTTTATCACAGAAGTTTACGGTTGTACAACGTCAAACAAAGGCGATAAGTAAGCTAATCCCACAACATGAAGCCATTTTTATTATACTGCATTAGCAAACTGTAGTACTGCTTGGTGTACATCTGAATGTGACTAAACAGATTTTGTACAAAGTGTTAAATAGTTCAAGTTCTGTTTATTTGTCAAGTTAACGCAATGTTAACAGTACAATGAAATGCTCAGGACGAGAAGAACCGTTTTGACTAGCTAAAAAGACAAAGAACAAACAAACAAGAAATACTAAGCATGCAATAAGGGTACAAAAGTAAAGTTCCAAAAAGTGAAAAGTTATAATATTTACAAGGTCTTAAAGAGAACAAGAACATGGTAGAATTTCAACAGTGCAAGCAGGACGAATTTGTATGAATAAGTATAAGTATTTCATAGGTACAGTAGTAATATAAGCTAAAATGCACATGATATATTGCACATAACTAGCATAACATTTCTCAGCACAGTATAACCATCACAAAAATGTAGACTACACCACTAGCAATATTAGGTAATATAGGAAAACCTGGAAAAAACAAGCAGAATACTTAAAAAAAAGTCAAGTACAGGTAGTCCCCGATTTACGAGCGCTCTGATCTGCGAGGTTCCAGACTTACGAGCTGCACATTTTTGGAAAAAACGAAAAAAATACTGAGTTTTCATGTGTTTTTTCACTTCAGTTAGCAAGTTAAGCATATAAACACACGTTTCCGATCATTTTTATGCACTCAAAAGTAGTTTTTAGATGAAAATAGAGTGTTTTTAGGTGCGCTAGCGAAAACCGTTCCAATTTACGAGCGGATTTCCGGATTTACGAGCGAAATGGCGGCCGTTCCAAATTACGAGATTTCCGGTTTACGAGCGCCTCGTTGTAACGGATCTCGCTCGTAAATCGGGGACTACCTGTACCAGGAAATAGCTGAAGTTTCATGGAATTTAAAAAATGGCATCATATGATGCTGCTTTTAATTATGTCAAACTCATGTTGTAAAAAAAAAAAAAGAAAGAAAAGTAAAAACACCCCTGCCGTATTTGACTGGCATTATCATAACAAGGTATTGGCTCTTGGGGCTTGATGTGTTTTTCCTTTTAACTCATCTTGTGTTGCATCATCTTTTTGTTTTGCTGCTTCCCCAGTCATTTTCTGCCACCTCCTGCTGACTAAAATCATCAGATGTCCACTCTCTATCTATTATTGAGCCTCCTATCCCTCCTCTCCTGCTTTCTGTTCTGATGTCCTTTCTACCTCCCTTAACACTTCAGATCATCTTAGCTTCTCTTGAGTTGGCTTCACCGCTTGTTCCGTCACATCTGCCTGTTGTCTCAAACCTCGAAACAGACTTTCCCTTACCGCTGACTCAGCAGCATGGTTTTCCAGGTTGCACCAATTTATGTGTCAGGTGGGAACAGGTGACGCTGCAGGGCACAAGCTGACCTCACTGTGTCACTTCCACTACAGTTCACGTCAAGTTTGTTGGAGACACTGCCTTTTTCTCCTTGAGGCTCCTTTGAAGCTGGTGTGAGCTGCATGCACAAACAGGAAACACTTGCTGGAGGCAGAAGATTACTTCAACAAGGTTTAGCATGTTAACTTTGGCTTTAGTAACATTGATAAAACACTGACACACCATTTCCAATTAGGTTATATTAAACATATTGATCTAGTTTGATTAAACAGGTTTTATTGATATTAAATACAAATTTTAGAGGGCATTTAGGATTGCCTGCTGAATCCATACATTTATTTATGGATGAAGCAAACACTGTGAGTGGCTGTGACTGAGTGGTTAGAGCAGTCGTACTCCAGTGCGAGAGTTGGGGGTTTGATTCTACCAGCAGTTACATGCCAAAGAGTCCCTGGGCAAGACACTGAACCCCTCATTGCCTCCAACGTGTGTCCCATCGGTGTATGAATGCAATAAAAGCACTGATTATTCTTTGTAGAGATATAGTAGAGTGCTGTACAAATGGGTAAATGAGGGCAAAGATTGTAGTGTAAAGTGCTTTGAGTATCTCAATAAGATAGAAAGGTGCTGTATAAGTACAGTCCATGTACCATGTACTTTAGAAAATACTTTTTAGACATGTATCTTTCACTTACCATCAATATTAGACATAGAACTCAAAAACACTAAAATAAATACACATACATGCCGCTGTATTACAAAGGTCATAGGCAGGGAAAGGAGAAATAAAATGTCCTTCAATTATTAGTCCAATTTCAACCAAAGTGACAAAAACATTCATATTAGAGTGAAAATTATTACTTCCTGGAATAAGCTTATCTTGAAGTCAGAGGCCAAGAGCTGACATATTCTCTGATGACCAAGCGGAACCCAGAAGACGTTGGAAACGTAAACGAATGACCAGTTCGGACAACTGGGCCTGAAGGACTGTGCATCTTACAGGCTGGTGTCATCTCTTTATCAGACTTGTCGTCAAAAGGTAAAGAGCTGTTTACAAACGTACCTGGATTTTAGCAGAAATCTGATGAGAAGTGTCACTCTGGTAACATGCTCAAGACAATTTCCTTTAACCCATCTCTCCATCTGTCCTCCTATTCCTTTCCCTCAATTCTAAGCTGGAAACTATTTTAAGCTAAAGAGCCCACAGACTAAATATGTTAACATCCAGTATTGAAGTCTGTTGTGTTGAATTTAAGTGTGCTGACGTATTAAATTGAAAGAAAGTGAAATCATGTCAATCAAGTGTAATGGTGTTAATTTAGTGATTTATTTTAAATAAATGGTAGTGTCGCCTGGCATACCAACTAAGTTAACGTCTTTGTCACTTAATGGCCTTGTTTATTTATCCATCATAAAGATCACAGAAATATTGAATAAACTGAAAAAGAAAAGAATCCGTGAATTTACTATTCAATCTGAATAAGTAGATTAATTAAGGATAAAGAGGTCAGCTTAATACTGACCCCTGTTAAAATCCTTTAGTTACATCTGGGTGGCACTATATGTGTTTAAAGACACAATATATGGTCTCCCTCATGTTTACTTCATCATATTACAACATTTTGTTGGTGATGTATAGAGCGCATAATAATGTACTGCCTTCAAATGTTCAAATTAATTTTGTAAAGAGGACGAGCAGCTATAGTCTTAAGGGAACTGAGATTTTTGCTAAACCTCAGTATAGAACAAGCTTAAAGGGACGTTCTGTTTCAATACAGGGAGTTGATTTGTGGAATGGTTTAGGAAATGAAGTTAAATCTGCTAAGTCAGTGCTTGTGTTTAAAAAAATGATCAAAACTAAATTGTTAACAAAATACTAAAAATTTCTTTTTTTAAGTATTACTCGAGTTTTTTGTACATGAAAATGTTAAAATTGAAATGAGTTTTTCTTTTGGATCGATTGCTTAGTGTTACTATTGTTGGAGTGAATTGTTTGTATTTGATTTTGTTTTTGTTTTTTGAAAAAAAGGGGCAGGTATAATAAGATTTTTTCTTCTTCCTGCCTCCTTTCATTTTATGTTTTTTTTTTCTCTTGTTTTAAATATTTCATGAAAGAAGATTTTTCCTTTTAACAAATGTAAAATGAATAAATAAATAAATAAAATAAAATAAATAAAATAAAAATAAAAATATATTCTCATAGAATATCAACAACCTCTGGATACCTCATAGCTGGTTAAACATTGGTGATCCATTAGCTTATTTTCTGTTCGCTTATGCTGAAAACATTTTTCTTTATTCCACTTAAACTATTTCAAACTAGTGTGTACACTTTTCAAAGTGTTCCATGTTTTTAATTGGTGCAGCTATAAAAAAGGACAAGCGCCACCATGTGTTTTCTCACAAAATAAGTATTAGATCTGTCTTTGGAACATGGACTGACAATTAAAACATGTTTTGCATCAGTACATTCACACATATTGAGGTATCTTGCTAACGGCTCTACATTCAAACAAAAAAAAAACTAAAAAATCAGATACTCTATCCCGGACCCCCTTTATGCACTGCTAACGAGGACATTCTGATTTTAGGGACAGTGCCTTGCGATCAGCTGTAGGATAAACCAAATCTTTTTAAAACCTCTTAATATCTTGAAGCGCTGCTTGGCTACAGTAGACAGCTCATTAGTTTGATCACCACAGGGGAGATTTAAAGAATCGACACTGCGGTACCAATGAAATCCTAAGATTTGTTTTTTTGTTGTTGGTTTTTTTGCACTGTGCTGGATAGTGCTGCTACAAAGACATACTCCACTGAAAAGGGCAGCCGTTTTCAACTGTTCGATTTACCTGTAGCCTTTGGGAGTATTGATTGTTGATGGTAGACAACAGCTTTACAGTAAGTTTCTGGTTAGCTCTGTCACCCAAAAACAAGAATGTTTTTTTTTTTCCCTAAGGACTGTATGGATGGATGGGTGACTGGATCCGTTAGTCTTTAGGTTTGTGAATTGATTTATAGACTAATGGAAACATTTTTATATTTTAACGTCTTGCTAGCTCAGCGGCTTCAGATGTTATCAGCCCATTAAATGAGCGTTATCATTCGTTATCATCCCTATAGGTTGCATTCAGACTTGCATTCAGACTCTCCCTCCTACCTAGTAGATTTAGAGTTACGTTATCACTGATAATATCCAGCTTTGCTGGCTTGTAAAACTGGGAGGGTTTTTTTTTTGTAAGCTTTATTGAACCTTGTTCCTATACCTAAAATTACACATGACCCAGAGCACTGACCCTAAACTTAGTGCTAATAATTATGTTGTAAGTGCTGATAACTACATTGTTAGCGCTGATAATTACATTGTTAGCGCTGATAATTATGTTGTTAGTGCTGATAACTACATTGTTAGCGCTGATAATTATGTTGTTAGTGCTGATAACTACATTGTTAGGACTGATAATTATGTTGTTAGCGCTGATAATTACATTGTTAGTGCTGATAACTACATTGTTAGGACTGATAATTACATTGTTAGTGCTGATAATTATGTTGTTAGTGCTGATAACTACATTGTTAGGACTGATAATTACATTGTTAGCGCTGATAATTATGTTGTTAATGCTGATAACTACATTGTTAGCGCTGATAATTATGTTGTTAGTTCTGATAATTACATTGTTAGGGCTGATAATTATGTTGTTAGTGCTAATAATTATGTTGTTAGTGCTGATAACTACATTGTTAGGACTGATAATTACGTTGTTAGCGCTGATAATTACATTGTTAGTGCTGATAACTACATTGTTAGGACTGATAATTACATTGTTAGCGCTGATAGTGCTGATAACTACATTGTTAGTGCTGATAATTATGTTGTTAGTTCTGATAATTACATTGTTAGGGCTGATAATTATGTTGTTAGTGCTAATAATTATGTTGTTAGTGCTGATAACTACATTGTTAGTGCTGATAATTACGTTGTTAGCGCTGATAACAGGATCACATGGTTAAGTTAAGAGTAAAGGGTAAGGGGTCTAATAACATAATTATCAGCCCTAACAATGTAATTATCAGCACTAACAACATAATTATTAAATGGTAAATGGAGCTTATTTATATAGCGCTTTCTAGCTCCCTGTGAGGAGCCCCAAAGCGCTTTACAATACCAGCCATCCACCCATTCATTCACACATTCATACACCGGTAGTGGTAGCCTGCCTTGCAAGGCGCCATCCAGACCTACCGGGAGCAACTTGGGGTTAAGTGTCTTGCCCAGGGACACAACGACACATGGTGGGCGGATGCGGGATTCGAACCTCCAACCTTCTGAGCGGGGGTCGACTGCCATTACCACTGTGCCACGGCTGCCCCGTACTAGCACTAACAATGTAATTATCAGCCCTAACAATGTAATTATCAGCACTAACAACATAATTATTAGCACTAACAACATAATTATCAGCCCTAACAATGTAATTATCAGCACTTACAACATGATTATCAGTGCTAACAATGTAATTATCATCACTAACAATGTAATTATCATCACTAACAATGTAATTATTAGCACTAACAATGTAATTATCAGTCCTAACAATGTAGTTATCAGCTCTAACAACATAATTAGCGCTAACAACGTAATTATCAGTCCTAACAATGTAGTTATCAGCTCTAACAACATAATTATTAGCACTAAGAGCATAATTATTAGCACTAACAACATAATTATCAGCCCTAATTCATTCAACCTTTATTTAGTCAGGTAAATCTTTTGAACCTCATGGGCTCATTTACGAAAGCGACCTGCTAAAACTAAAGAACAATGAACAGCAATGGTAGAATTTCCTTAAACAATAAACAATCAAACAATAAACAATAGAAAAACAAAAGAGAGAGAAAAAAAAATATATATATATACATATATATATATACATACACATATACATATATATATATACATATACATATATACATATATAACATATATATATATATACATATATATATA